>JANHFM010001921.1:153044-166416 GCA_032468115.1 Grayia smithii
AGCCATACATTGCAACTGTATGGCTGAGAAATCCATAGCCCATAGCTTTGACTATACACACTTTTGTTGGCAGGCTGATGTCTCTGCTTTTTAGTAAGCTATCTAGATTTTCCATAGCTTTCCTCCCTAGAAGCAAGCGTCTTTTAATTTCTTGGCTGCAATCCCCATCTGCGGTGATCTTGGAGCCCAGGAGTATAAAATCTGTCACTACCTCCATTTCCTCCCAATCTATTTGCCAGGAATTGAGAGGGCTGGATGCCATGATCTTAATTTTGTTAATGTTGAGTTTCAAGCCAACTTTTGCACTCTCCTGCTTCACCCACATCAAGAGGCTCTTTAATCTTAATGACCTGGATGCTAAATTTGTTCTTGATTTGATTGTTTGGAGTTCTGTAGCTCCTGCCATCTAAAGGTTTTCAGGTATTTGAAAAACAGAGTCGGAATAATGTGAAATAGATTTGATGTCCATCACTGGTCTTCCCCATCTGGATTTAGGAAGATTGTAGGTTTTATGTCTTGGCAAAATATCCTGACTCTTCTATAACGTGCAAATATGAAGGCATTTGTTTTAGTGTGCAATTTCCTGGCTATGTGAAATTTTAGCACACAGTATGGGCTAATCGAAGATGTCTTTGTTGGAAATGCCATCCTATTTCAATACATTTGGTTGGTGTCCTTACCAGTTAACCTAAATGAAAAACAGGACTACATAATGGCATTTATGATTTCATTTCACTTAAGCACTTCATTTTGGAACCCATTTCCCATTTAACAGGGAAAATTGTATTTGAAATATTGATTTCATCCAGAAAATTAATTTGTTTTGATTTAACCATTCAAAATCCATTCGGAAAGTCAACTTGATTTGCTCATTCAGATTGAATTGTTGAATTAAGTCAAGTAGATTGGGGATTTCCAAAAGCGATTAAAAAACACCCATTTCTGCACATGCATGTCACTGTCTAAATCTATTTGGAGATATTCCGATTCTTTTTAATAACGCAAATAGATTTCCTTGCTGATTTAATTCAAAGGTTCAGTCAAATTGCCTTGGAGATGAATCTCCAAATTAAGTATCTGCAAAGTCCCATTTGATATTGCTCTGGTTTTGCGTGCTTAAAGATTCCTGATTGACATTTGCTGACTGTTATTAGAAATGAGTAAAAACCAAGATGTGATCTCTGAGTTTATGGGATTACCTTGAAGAATGAGGTCAAGGGATTAATATCGAGTCCATAAGGAGTATAAGAAATAGTGGAAGTGGTAGATAACTTTCATCTGATTTTAAACTATGAAAACCAGGAGCCAGTTCTGTTCTTTTGTTTATGCTGCACTAAAAGGCCCACTTCTTGGACCTGGTGAATCCTATCTCAAATTTCCAAGCAAATTCAACGTAGAGAAAAGTAAGGTTTCACACTTAGTCAAGAAAAATCAAATGTACAGCTATAGTTTAGGTGAATTCTGGCTCAACAGTAGTCATTGTGAGAGGGATCTTGAAGTCCTAGTGGACAATCACTTAAATATGAACCAGCAGTGTGCGGCTGCAGCCAAAAAAGCCGACACAGTCCTAGGCTGCATTAACCGAGGGATAGAATCAAGACCACATGTACTAGTTCCACTTTATAAAGCCTTAATAAGAGGCTTAGAGGTTCTTGGAATGGTGCATTCAGTTTTGGTCACCGTATTATAAAATATTATAACAAAGATGTAGAGCAGGAGTGTCAAACTCAAGGCCTGCAGGCTGGATGCGGCCACAATGTGGTCGTATCTGGCCCATGGGGCTGTCCTGGAAAATGTAAGGAGCTGGCCCGCATTGCTTCGGCCCCGTCTACACAATGTGAAGAGGAAACGTGCCAGCAGTTTGGGGAGTGGCATCAAGCTGGCCATGCCCTCCCAGTCAGCCACACCCAGCTGGCCCCCCAGAGGTCAACCACAGCCCTGATGCGGCCCTCAATGAAATTGAGTTTGACACTCCTGATGTAAAGACTCTGTAAAGAGTGCAGAAAAGAGCAACAAAGATGATTAGGGGGTAGCTGGAGGCTAAACCATATGAAGAATGGTTGCAGGGATTGGGTTTGTCTACTCTAGTGAAAAGAAGGACTGGGGCAGGGGTCGGCAACTTTAAACACTCAAAGAACCACAAAGGTCCTAACCGGAAGCCCCCTGTTCAATTCTGGAGCCAACCAGAAGTCCGGTTCCCCCACCATAGAATCTCTTCCTAGCACAGCATCCTTTTTCCTCTACCTATCCTATCCAAAGTCCTATCAATTATGGAGCCGACCGGCAACAGGGAGCCGCAGCAGAGGTTGCTGACCCCTGGACTAGGGGGAGAGGTGGTATTTAGCTGGTTTGGCCCGGTTCAAGTGAACTGGCTCTATTCTGTCCTATTTAGGCACGTTTTTGAGGTTGGGTGCATGCGCGGAAGGGGCATGCACAAGAAAAGTGCATGCGTGGAAGGCCGTGCACATGCATGGAAATGGCACGTGCGAGCGTGCTCACATTTGTGAACTGGTAGGGAAATTAAGTGAATATCACCCCTGACTAGGGGTGACATGATAGCAGTGTTCCAATATTTGAGAGGCTGCGACAAAGAAGAGGGGATCAACCTATTTTCCAAAGACCTCCAAGCATCTCACTGCAAGCAGAACTCACTAGTTTGTAAACAATAAACCATTGATACAAATAGTAAGGTGTATTTTATAGCTTCTCATTCCAAGGTGAAAAATGCAAGAGGCTCAATATCTCTCTTGTTGTCTCTTTGTTTGTTTGGAACTCTTAAACCGGACATCTATGAAAATTCTCAGTCAACCAGTCATGGTTGTCTCAATCATTTTTTTTTTCCCAAGAAGCAACTGGACTTTCTGGGGTTTTTTTGAAGACATTTCGCTTCTCATCCAAGAAGCTTCTTCCATTCTAAAGGACTGTATCCTGTCCAGAACTTCAATTACAAACTCTGCCCCTCCACAACTCATGCAAATAAATTCCAAATTATTTCCAATCTGCTGCAGGCCTCATTTGCTGGTTCTTTGCTTTGTCTTTACGACCAGCAAATTTCAAATATTTTCAGGAGCTTATTGTTATTGGATGGATGGATGATATTAAGTATTAAAGTTAATATAAATTAGCGAAACTTTACATTCGCATTGTGCGTTATAAATCTTAGTATTACTTATGCCCTTTTAGAGTCATCTGACTGAGTTATGTACAGCATTTAGATTGTTTCTTGTAAAAATTGATTGTGATTTGATAGGTCTCTCTTGGGGTTTAATTCCTGTACTTTCTACTGTAGTTCACATTAACAATTTTATCTTTGCCTTACTTAATTATATCAAAGTGATATTTTTTTACACTTGTTTCATAGTGTTTGCAATATTATTGGTTTTGTGCTGGACTTTGACCACTTTTTCTTTTTTGGGAAAAAAGGAATGAATGAATGAATGAATGAATGAATGAATGAATGAATGAATGAATGAGTCCTGGAAGGCAGAAGGCATGGAGGCAATTAGGTTTTCTAATAAATAATAGAAACCTACTGCAGTATACGTTCCATCCAGGGGTGGGTTCTACCTACCTTTACTACTGGTTCTCTTTGCTCGCTTCGCTCGCGCGCGTAAACCGCGCTACCATGCATGCGCAGACAATTTTTTACAAAAAAAATTGCCGAAAAAGCACTCTGCACATATGCAGAACGCTAATTTCGGGATTTTCGAAATAAACAATGAGTTTTGGGCGCGCGGGTGGGCCCAGGTCCAGGATGCTGCGAACCGGTTCGGTGACGTCACGGCGTCACCGCTACCTATTCGCGCGAACCGGACCGAACTGGGAGCAACCCACCACTGGTTCCATCTGATGCTACAAGGAAGCAGGGGTGAAATTCAAAATTTTTCCATACCAGTTCTGTGGGCGTGGCTTGGTGGGCATGGCAGGGAAAGGATACTGCAAAATCTCCATTCCCCCGCCATTCCAGGGGAAGGATACTGCAAAACCTCCATTCCCACGCCATTCCAGGGGAAGGATACTGCAAAACCTCTATTCCCACCCCACTCCAGGGGAAGGATACTGCAAAATCTCCATTCCCTCCCCACTCCTGGGAGAAGGATATTGAAAATCTCCATTCCCACCTCCAATCTGGGGCCAGCCAGAGGTGGTATTTGCTGGTTCTTTGAACTACTCAAAATTTCTGCTACCAGTTCTCCAGAACCTGTCAGAACCTGTTGGATTTCACCCCTGCAAGGAAGGGGAAAGGAGGAAAGGGGAAGGGAAGCTGGGTTTTTTTTTCTGAGATAGCAGAGCAAATATTTTGTTTTCAATTTTGTTTGTTGTTGCTCATAATATCTGAACTCTGGATTGCCTGTATACTGAGCGAGAGTGTCCTGCAGCGGACATAAGGCATAATCCCCTGGTAGACCTCCATGGCACTCAAAGAAAGGCCCCAAGGAAAAATGGGTTTTCTTCCTTCTTCAGAAGCCACAGGCTAGCCTTCTGCATCCTGATGCTAACCGTTCCAAATTTTTCAGATGCCTGTGGCTGCACCAGTAGATTCAATTTTAACTCGATCCAGGGTGCCGTTGAGCCGAACCAGGCTAAATTCAATTTAAACAGAAAGGCAGGGACAGAACGAGGCAATAAAATAATCTAGCTTGCATATTCCATACTAAACCCTGAGGGTTTTAATTCAAAGGACTAGTCGGGCCCCTCTGTTCCCTTCCTAATTTGGATGTCATTTATTACAATTTTTTTTTCTCTGTGTGTTGCATTTCTCTTGGCCAAATGTATGATTATCATACCACGCGGGTGCCAGATAGGTAATCTTCCATTATGCCCACGCATATTGCCAAGCAGCATTTTGATTTAAACCGACACGCTGCTATCCAATGTTATCCCTCCTGAATTTGAATCCCTGATAATGATCTTTGGGCGCAGCCAATAACAGACCATCTCTTTGCTGTTTGAGAGTTTATCCCAGTCGGAATGTTGTCATCTTAATCTGTATTTCAGCAAGTCCTTTTATGATCTCTTGGTACATAACAAGCATTCTTGTTGTCGTCTTGTTGCGTAGTGCTCCCCTCCCAAGTTGGTTTGCGAAGGAAACAGGCACACAAATATATTTATGGAGTCAACCCCAGAAAGGTTCAAGAGATGTAACATAAAGACAAAGGTTCCCATTTACCTTTCAAAATGATCAACATGTTCTTGATTGTATCCCTCTTTTAATTCCTTTCACCGTATGAGGATGCCAACAAAATGACATCACGGAATTTGTACATCCTAGCCCTGTGATTGTTGTCCAAAAATTTTGCATCAAAGTGTATATGTGTGTAGCAGGGGTCTCCAACCTTGTCAACTTTAAGACTTGTGGACGTCAACTCCCAGGATTCCTCAGCCAGCTTTGCAAGTCTTAAAGTTGACAAAGTTGGAGACCTCTGGTGTGTAGGAAAGTGGTGTTAATCAGATGCAAGACTCAATTCTATAAAGTAAAGTAAGGTTTTACACTTAGGCAAAAACAACCCCAATCCACAGGTATAGAATAGGTGATACCTGGCTCAATAGTAGCAACTGTGAGAGGGATCCTGGAGTCCTAGTGGACAATCCCTTAAATATGATCCAGCAGTTGCCAAAAAACCCTAACACTGTCCTAGGCTGCATCAATAGAGGGACAAAATCAAGATCGTGTGAAGAGTTAGTGTCACTTTATCTAGTGACACTAGTAAGACCACATTTGGAATACTCTGTCTGGTTTTGGTCACCACAATATAAAAAAGATATTGAAACTCTATGACGAGTGCAGAGAAGAGCAACAAAGATGATCATGGGACTGGAGACTAAACATATAATGAATGGTTTCAGTCAGAGATAGGCTGCTGCTGGTTTGCACCGGTTTAGGCGAACTGGTAGTTAAGATTCTGTGCCGTACAGTGAACCAGCAAATCCCACCACTAGCTGGCTCCATTGCTCCCTGCTCATTTTCTGGGCTGTTTTCCAGGCTGTTTTCCAGGCTGTTTTCCAGGCCATTTTTGGGCTGTTTTCAGGCCGTTTTTAGTCCAAAAAATGGCCTGAAAACAGCCCCAAAATGGCCTGTTTTTGGCCACTTTTTGGACATTTTAGGGCTGCTTTTTTGGCCAAGGTCAGCCTGAAAATGGCCTTGAAAACAGCCCCCCAAATGGCCTGAAAACAGCCCCCCAAAAAGCCTGAAAATGCCCCCAAAACAGCCTGAAAATGGCCCTGAAAACGACCCTGAAAACAGCCCCCAAAATGGCCTGAAAACGGCCAAAAAATAGGCCAAAAATGGGTGGGGCCAGGGCCAGCCAGTGATGGGATTAGCCCCAACTGGCTGAATCCTATCTCTGCCTTTGAGGTGAGTGGCCGGGAGGCGGGGCTGGATGGGATGAGTGACGTTACCCACCCAGTCACATGACCAACTGGCCACTCCTACCCAGCCAGAGTACCAATTGTTAAGTTATTCAAGTCCCACCACTGGTTGCAGTCTAGTGAAAAGAAGAACTAGGAGTGACGTGATAGCAGTATTCCAGTATTTGAAGGGCTGTCCTAAAGAAGAGGGAGTTGACCTATTCTCCAAAACACCTGAGAGCAGAACTAGATGGATGGAAACTAGTCAAGAAGAGAACCAGCCTAGAACTAAGGATAAATGTCTTGATAGAACAATTAATCAGTGGAATGGCTTGCCTCCAGAAATTATGGGTGCCACAACACTGGAGGCTTTTAAGAAGAGATTGGACCTTTGTCTGGAATGATATAGGGTCTCTTGCCAGAGCAGGGGGTTGGACTAGAAGATCTCCAAGGTTCCTTTCAACTCTGTAACACTGCTACTGTTAGTTGGATTGAAAGATGTGTAGTACTTTCCAGTACAATATAACACATCGCATAGAACTTTTAATATTTTTAGCCTCAGAGCCTTTCCCTACCGCAAAGAAGTACTATCAACCCATCCTTGAAATGTTGAAAAACATGACAAGCATGACATTCGCTGATCGTTATCCTTGCCTTTGTTCTCAGTCAATGCTTAACAGATTTTACACACCTTGTTGGTGCCCTGGTATCAGAATAAGGGGAAACATTTTTTTAGTTTAACACTAGAAGAGCTAAGGATGACTATGCTGGGGTTGAGATGATGGGCTGATGACAGCAATGGTAGGAGGATAAGGCCAAAAAAAGAAAAAAAAAAGTATTGTATTATACTAACATGAGATAAAATCCACAGAATGACTATACTGCTCAATTCCAGAACACTAGATGCTCCAAAGCAATTTGCATATCATAAACAATTTGCAGGTTGTAATATTGTTCCAATAATACAGATGGGTTAGGATCAGTGGTGGGATTCAGCCAGTTCAGGCCATTTCGGGCGAACTGGTAGTTAAATTGTTGGTTGGCTCCTCCGCTCCCCGCCCCTTCCAGGAGTCCACACGCTCCCCATTATGGCTCCCAGGAAAGTGAAGGGAGGCCCAGAACAGGGCATGGTGGGGGGGGGGGGTGCGGCACACACCCCCATGGCCCGTTTTCGCTCCCAGAAGGCTTCAGGGAAGCCTACTAGGCCCAAAATGGGGCAGGGGGTGGCACGTGTCCCCCCCATGGCCTGTTTTTGCTCCCGGGAGAGGTGGTGGTGCAGGAAGCCAAGTTCTTCCTGTCACACCCACTGGCCATATCCCACCATGGCCATGCCCACCCAGCCAGTCATTAGGGTAGAGAACCAGTTGTAAAATTATTTGTATCCCACCATTGGTTAGGATACTGAATAATCGTGGCTAGATTTAGGGTTATTCACCCCTAGCAAGTGTAGCGCTAGCTGACTTTTCTCTCAGCTCAGGAAGGAAGTAGAACCAGGCCTGATATTAAAACTTGGGTGGGACAGTTGCAGAAACTCCCAGGGTTATAAGCAAGATTTTAGAAAAAGAGAGTGGTGAACCTCAGGTCCTCAGTCCCCGAAGCACCATCATTCTCCTATTGTTTCTACTTGACTTGTAAGATCCAAATAAGGTGACACCTTCAGGCATCTAAAGCATTGTCCTGGGGCAGGGTTTTGCTTGAAGTTTGTGTATGTTGAACTTGTTGGGTTTTTGTAAAACCCCCGAAAATAGCAATTTGTGCATGCGCAGAGTGCTTGTTTTGAGGCTTTTCTTGGAAAAAGAGTTAGTGCGCATGCACGGTAGCATGCTTTAGGTGCGCACATGAGCGAAGTGCATGCAGGAAGAGAACCGGTAGTAAAGGTAAGTAGAACCCACCCCTGGGTGGTTGGTGGGGTGGATATTGGTTTAGCTACCATTTCCCAAGCTATTTTGTGTATACTACTATTGTCTTTTGCGTGTTACAGAACACAGAATGATAGAGCTGAAAAGAACCTCGGAGGTCTTCTAATCCAACCCTAGTTCCACCAGTTGGCTACCTTCTCTCCGAGTTGCCTTGATCTTAGCTTGCAACTCAATTTTCCAGAGGTGGTGGTTGGGTAATATGCCCTGCTGTCCTTCTTGATATTATAGTCAAGCATCTCCAGGATTACTATGGTTGTAACATATGCCAGTTCATTGGTTTATGTTATGGTGGTAGTAAGAATGGTCATGAGGGGGAACAATAGGCATCTTCTGGCATACTATCTGATGGTATTTGTGAGTGTGGGTGTGTCAGTGACATTCCTTCTTCAGGTATTGACTTTGCAACCAGTTGTTCTTCCGTGGCTTCTTTTCTTCAGGATGTAATGTATAGTTGGCCTATCTCAAGTTGAGAGAGCATCTTCCTCTTCCTTTTGTTGAAGCAAGGTAGGTCCTCCATACAGCCCTTATATCTTCTGTTGTACAAGTATTCCAGCAATTTACAATTATGTTCAACTCATTACAATTTTTATTGTAAGCTGCCCAGAGTTGTTGTGTAGCGTGAGATAGGCGGCATATACATTTCATAAATCTGTATATATATATATATAAGTGAAATCCACTCACTCTTCACAAAATCTCCAGAACCGTAAAACCTACAAACTTGAAATTTGGCACGTACGTTCCTCTTGGCTTCTAGGTGCCAACTAAGAAAGGATTTTTTGAAATGACCATCAGATCATTAGTATTTCGTATACAGTATATTCATATACAGTATATTAACATGCTCTGATGCTAAGGAGTTAGACATTCTACTTCCCCTCCCCATCTGAAAAGTTCCAACTGTCACTTGCCTCACATTCCGTTACCTCTGGTCAAACTGGCAGACCTTCCACTCCTTCACTCAGGAACGTTCTATGGCTCCATACAGTACTAAACGTTGCTACCTCACCAAAATGTCTATGCCTTCCACCTATGGAACTGCTTCCGAACTCAAGGCAGCGGGAGAGATATTCCCTTACGAGTTTCAATCACCGACCACCACGAAGCCAATGGATTGTGAACTGAATTTCTCCTGCATAGTGTCCCAGCCACAACTCACTTCTTACACTGACCTCCTCAGTTCAGACAAATCTGTTCCTTCTACTGTAACTCCAGTTAAAGGGAAAAGATTGTCTTTCTGCTGCCCGGAAGTACAACGGTTGCTTCAAAATGATGTCTTTTGGAGCCAGAGAGGTGAAGGAAGGAAATTTGATGCCAACATTAAAGGTGCAGGGGCAGGTCTACCACAAGATAGGGAGTATCATGGTGGGGCCTCAGCAGCAGCCTTCATTTCTCCAGATATACTTCGTTGGTGATGATGACAATGAGAGTCTGTCAAGACCATGGGGATGCTACAATGGTCGTAAGTGTGAAAAATGGTCATAAGTAGCAAAGCACGAGTATCCAGGTAGTATTATTATAGAGGAAGAACTTAGGTAGGGAAGGGGTTAAGAAGGAGAACAAAAAAAGATCTGTTATTTACTCAGAGTTGGTAGTATTTGAAAATAAATTCAAATCAGAGGTATAAAAACTTAGGAGGCAAGAATGTTGAGAAGGGATAGCATATATTGAAAACTATGCGATAAAAGAGGGACTTTTTATTTAAAAAGAAGTTTAAAAAGAAAAAAGAGAGGAAAATTCCCCTGTCTTTTTAAACATGGTAATACTTTATTACTATTATAATATAAATACTAACATCTGGGAATTAGAGAGGAGCAGTAAAAGCTATGCAAGTAGTCCTTGATTTACAACAGTTTGTTTAATGTCCATTTGAAGTTACAACAGCACTGAAAAAAGTGACTTGTGACCATTTTTCACACTTATGACCATTGTACCATCCTCATGGTCACATGTTTTACATTTGGATATTTATGACGGTTGCAGTGTCCCAGTGTTGTGTGATCATCTTTTGCAACCTTTCGACAAGCAAAGTGAATGGGGAAACTAGATTCACTTAACAACCTTGTTACTAATTAATAACTGCAGTGTTTCACTTAAGAAATGTGGCAAGAAAGGGGAGCAAAACTCACATTTCTCACTTAGCAACATAAAGTTTGGGCTCAATTGTGGTCGTAAATTGAGAACTACCTTTATTCATCCCCATCAAATTCCAGGACAGATTTATCTGTAGGCCAATCCTATTGGCATTTCTGAAGGCAGTGGAGATGCATTGATGGAAAGAGAAGAGAGAGCAGGGAGACAGGAAGGGTTGAATTGAAATGGAGGAATACTGTAAAGAGTAAGATTTACATTACACCAGAGGTGGGTTTCACATAATTTTACCACCGGTTTGCTGCGCACCAAAAATGTGAGTGTATGTGTGTACACACTCGCTTCGTGGCTTGCTCGCATACACATGGCTATAAAAATGTGGCTAAACAGGACCCCACTGGGGGGGGGGGCAGGTCCACCCAGGACAGGTCTACCCGCAGGTTGCCACTATCGATTCGCCCGAACCAGTCCAAAGCGGCTGAATACCACCACCACTACAAATTACTACATTGTCTCAAATATATCCAAATACATCTGAATCACAAGTGGGTTTCAGCAAGTTCTGACCAATTCTGGAGAACCAGTAGTGGAAATTTTGAGTAGTTCGGAGAACCGGTAGTAAAAATTCTGACTGGCCCCACCCCCATCTATTCTCTGCTTCCCAACTCCCAGATGATCGGGAAGAAATGGGGATTTTGCAGTATCCTTCCTCTGAATTGGGGAGGGAATGGAGATTTTACAATATCCTTCCCCTGCCACACCCACCATGCCAGAACCACAGAACCGGTAGTAAAAAAAATTTGAAACCCACCACTGATTACATGTTTTGCAGTTTCAAGGCAAACTCAATTAAAGCAACCTTGGTGGTATTCTAGTTCAAACCCCTTATTCAGGCAGGGAACCCTATACCATTCCAGAGAAATGGCTGTCCAATTTCTTCTTAAATTCCTCCAGTGATGGAACACCCACAACTTCTGTTTTCACTTGATTTTAATTTTGTTCACTGCCAGAGTCACTTAGTGAATAAATAATCATTATTTATCTTTGGAAACTATCAAACTAATGTGACTAGGGTAATTAGACACATAAGGAGATAACTTCCTTGTGTGTCTAATCCCACTTGGCCAAATAAAGTATTCCATTCCTTTCCATTCTCATGGATGTGGGATACAGAAATCTAGGCACCTATTTAACAGCAGCAACGAGATAAGAAAACTAATCATTGGCTTCCATCTTGCAATAATCCAATTGTTTGCAACTCAGAGCTGGTAGGTTTCTTCTGTTGAGCAATCCAGGGATGGCTAAGTTTCTTTGCAGTTTAGGGAACCCACAAATCCCACTTCTGGCTGGCCCTGCTCACCCCACCCCTCCCCTCCCAGGAGTCCTCATGTGGCCCGTTTTGGATGCAGGTAAGTGCAGGGCACATGCAGAGATTTGGGGAGGGCAAAAAACGGGCCTATCGGAAGTTCAGGAAGACTGGAAGTGGGCCCATTTTCATCCTTCAGAGGGTCTTCGGAGCCTGGAGAGGCCATTTTTGCCCTCCCAGAGGCTCAAAGAAAGCCACCGGAGACCAAGGAGGGCAAAAAGCCCACCACCACCACCATAGTGCAGGAGGCTGACTAGGCCATGCCCACCATTGCTACACCCACCCAACAGTCGGGTAGAGAATCCCTTGCTAAAATTTTTGAAGCCCACCCCTGAACCAATCCCGTGTGGCTTTCCAGCCGTGCCCTTCCTATTATCCCCACCTTGTAGACCAAACCTGGAAATTAACTCCACAGGAAGACTGAAAACACTTTTATTGAGATTGGCACTAATAACTGAACCTTAAAAATCTAATTCCTCCACCTTCTTATAGTTCAGTTTATTGGGGAAATGTCTCTCTGAGTTATTTCCAGATGTCAAATGTACATTCCTTTAAAAATGCTTTGGTTCCTTTTGTCTTCCTTCATATCTCCATCATGATCAACTTGTTGCTCTCACTTGCACACAGTTGGCAAGCTTGCATTTAAACATCCCCGAATGGAAATGCTTCAGTGACTCTCCACCCCATTCTCCACAGCCCTTCCTTACCCTCCTGAGTGGAGATGGTGCCTTTTGCACACATGATGCACCCATAACAACAAAGAGGCCTTCCTTCCAGGACCACCTTGGCTTGGCCAGGAAGACAGCTTTCGGTACACCTGGAGCGAGGCAGGGACTGACCCAAAGAAAAGGAACATCAACCATAGAAGATTAAATAGTGCCATAGTCATGAGACATAAACCTTTTCTTGCTTCTCCCTGGTCTATTTCTCCTTTTGTGGAGGAACAATATGTATTTGTCAGGGGCGGGAGCTTTTTCCAGCTATTTGGAAAAGATAGGCTCTTTTCCAAGTCGTGGCACAGTGGTTAGAATGGAGTATTGCAGGTTGACTCAGCCTTCCATCCTTCAAAGCTGAGGCGGTATTCAGCTAGTTTGGACCAGTTTGCCTGAACCAGTAGTGGAAATCTCAGGTGGGCCCGCACACCCGCCTGGCTCTATGCCATCCTATTTAGGCATATTTTGAAGGCACATGCATGCGTGCAAGCTGCACACATGAGCATACTGCATACACATGCTCACATTTGCGAACCGGTAGGGAAAGTAACTGAATACCAACTCTGCTTCCAAGGTCAGTAAAACGAGGACCCAGACTGTTGGGGGTAATATCCTGACTCTGTAAATCGCTTAGAGAGGGCTGCAAAGCATGGTGAAGTGGTATATAAGTCTAAGTGCTATTGCTATTCTTTTTTCCAGATGTAACATAAACTCTCTTGTTTCAAAGACAGCCTGGACTGTCATCTGTCAAAAATGATTCAGAGAATTCTACACTGAGAATGAGTTTGGGATAGATGACCTCTCAAGTCCACTTCTAATGGCAGAAAGTGAAGAGGAACTAAAGAGCCTCTTGATGCGGGTGAAGGAGGAGAGTGCAAAAGTTGGCTTGAAACTCAACATTAAGAAAACTAAGATCATGGCATCTGGCCCTCTCA
>JANHFM010001922.1:42342-52543 GCA_032468115.1 Grayia smithii
CAAGGAATGAAGGCTATGGCTAAGCACATTGATTTGTGCTTAAGAAATTGTAAGCTGCCCTGAGTCTCTGGAGAAGGATGGGATATAAGTTGAAATAAAATAAAATAAAAAATTAGGACATCTGAAAGTCTAAAGGCTAGTCATCTCTGATTCTATATAACATCACGATCAAAGCCACAAAACCCTAAACCAGAGTTTGAGCCAAGAGCAAAAGTGCTTATTTACACTAAACTAGAATTAGAACAATTCTTACTTGGTGGTATCCAAATATAGTTCCTAAATAGTGCTTTCCTCTGTATCTATTGTCCCTGATACAAGCATCAATGGTTGAAGCATATACTTCATTTCCATGCCTGAGATACATGCATACTAAATATTAACATTGGTGACTCTTGACACATATCCAGCATGTGATCCATACTTCCCACATGCATATATAAGTGCACTATCTGCATATCCAGACAGCATATGAAAAGCCAAATATTAAAGCTCAGTCTATGATCTGAGAACTATATTAATAATGAATCAGTTCAGATTATGACTAACCAACACACATGTTAAGACACACACATAATCTCATTTTCTGCATTGGATTAATGAAAGCAATAAATGGATGGAAGGATTTGTTGGGACAACAGGTCAATATTTATGTGATCAAACGTAAATTACTATATACATTGAACAAATAAATCTCCAGATGAATCTGTAATAAACTAATGAGTAAGGGATGAGTATTATGATCCATCTCTGGAGGCAGAAGAATCTAAATATTTTTGGTGGTTTTCATGATACTTTCCTACAAACTTAAATTCACAGGGGGAAATGTAGAACTTCTTTTGGCTCTTGGAGAGGCTGAGGAACTTATTTAGAGCTAACAAATTAGTTTATGAGAACAAGGAATAGGACTTTACTGACAGTAGTCTCTCACTTGTGAATTGCTTCTGATTGACAGCTGCCAGATTCTATCATGATTAGTCTTCAAGAGCCAGAAGATGTTTTATAGATTATTTACAAATAAGTAAATAAACCAATGCAGGGTACAATTTACCTAAAAGATTAAAAGGCCTTTGCAATGTTCCCAAATCATAGAAGTAACACCGGTCTCACCAGAAGAATATTACATAAATAGGGTGCCACAACTGTGAAACCTTAAATCCAGTTGCATTTGCTAAAATCTCGGATTAAAGAAGGATTCCCAAAAATTATTCCAAAGTAATTTGCACTGTCCAATCTGGAATATTTGCTGGTTTTTAAAAGCTGGTATCTGTTTTTTTAGTCTTGAAATAACTTATAATCAAGAAGGCTCCACAAAGCCTACCTTCTGTTTGTCTCAAGCATCTATCTCAGGGGTTGTTAATCTGGGATCCAAATTAAGATTTCAGGAAGTCTATGAACTTGGAAGGGGGGGTGGGGAAAGGGTACAACTTTGTCACTGACCTCTAAAATTCAGCACTTCATTTAATAATAGAAAGTGGCACCTAACTGATTTTTGGATTCTAACTCCCCCCCCCTCTCTAAAATTATAAACCATTTTCTCTAAAATTATAAACCTAGATGACTTTCCTATATTGGTAAAGTTACAAAAAAGACAGTTCTTAAGAATTTTATGAAAAGGGACAAAGAAATGAAAAGAAATCAAATTCTAGGACAATATTTCAAAGGATTAAATGTTAAGATGGTTAAAAGTAAAACAATATAAAGTAGGTTTATTCAACCAAGGTTAAGAGAGATGTTATCTCTGGTAATATTTATCTACTTCCGTTGACTAGGATTCAAAGATGAGATTTTAAGGATTTGTTGACAGATAAGATAGGATATGGGACGATTTGTTGTATTCTGATGAGCGATGTTACTAAAATTATTTATGCTTGTGATGAAGAGAGAAGTCATTTCTTTATATATATTTAATGCATTATTTCCCCTATTTTTCTCTTTCCTCGCTTCCTATTTTTTTCTTGTTATGCCTGTTTTTACTTAATATTAATTCTTGTCTTTTTAACTGCAACATTTAATGGAATTACTATAAAAAGGAATTGTTGGGGCAGAGGGAATAAAAGACTATTTTTACTTAAAAAAACATTTTTTAAGTTATGATCACTGTAAAAGAAACATGAGAGGGTGGAGCGACATCGGCGACGTGTCTGTGTCTCTGTGTGTTTTCAGAGCTTTTCCTCGATTTGAACAAATCCTTCAGGATACACTTAAGCCTTATCGTCTGAATCCACAAGGATTTGAAGGGGGCGGCTGTCGTTTTGCAATGTTTTATTCAAACGCTGCAGCCAGCGAGACTGCAGTCTACCCCTTCGATAATGTGTTTAGAAGTATCCCAGGAGGTCTGGAATGTGCCTTAGGTTTAAGGTGACTGATGCCCCTGCCACCCACCCCTGCCTCCGGCGGCGACATCCATCCACCCTGCTATCTGAGGTTGCTTCAGCGTGTCAGCTTCGGCTCCAGCAACTGCAAAGGAGGCGACTCCAAGGCTGGAAGGAGCCCATTTGGAGGAGGGAATGCCGCGAGCGACCGCTAGGCGGCGCATGATGGAAACGATCAGCCACGCATAGTAACCTCCTCGAATTGTCAAACATAGCCATGGTTAAAAGGGCCGGAGAGAGACAGTGATCAGGTAATGCGAGCCACAGACTTCCCCCCCCCCTCCTTCCTCGTTGTTTCTGTTCTTCCGACTGCTTCTTATTTGCGAGGGTTTAATTTATATTGGCTGGGGTGGTGCGTTTGTTTGCTTGTTTGTTTTCTTCACCTTTCTTTTTGTAATGCATCCTTCATGCTGCTTTTTTTTCCCTTTGATTTTAATTCATAGCCAGGCTGTGGAACCAGGTGGGAGTCCTTACACATGAATGAAGCAAACTAGCAAAGCTACCTCTCGCCCTTAACCTCCCCTTCTTTAAGAATAAAACAAAATTAAGTCTCAGACGATAAATATCCTCCCATTTGCAGGCTGGAGTTGAGATGTTATAGTTTGAAGAACCCACTAGAAAAAAAACTGACAGAAAAAAATACAGTGACTGTAGTAGTCACGCTTACTAATAAAGATCTAAAATGTAACATGGGAGTGTGAGGGTTATCTGTTTCAGCAAGCAGTGGTTTTGCTTGGTTTTGTAAAATATATGAGGAGGATAGAGCTTTAAGGGGGAAAAAAGACTGAAGGAAGAAAAGCCTATACAGAGGTTTCAAAAAAATTGAAACATTCTACACTGTATTTAACTGTGGTTTCTAGGATTTGCTTCACCGTATTCTAACACCTTAACCTAAAAGTAGGCTGATGAATCCTCAATACAAGAAATATAATGCATTTTTTAAAAAAAATTAGAGGATAATCTAAGAAATCTACAAATCATTATATTGATTCTGTCTAAATTGAAATGTGATGGTTCTTATGCCTTTCTCTTTTTCCAATTTCGGCTTTATACTGATGAGTGTGTGTTTTGAAGAAATGTGTTCAGGGTAGTGAGATTGCTTTAGAGATAAGAAAAACCTCTTTATTTCTTTTTAAAAAATTGCTTACATTTAATAATACCCTTTAGATCATTCCTAAATATGGAGTTGTACATATGCTGGAGGTAAAATGCTACATTTCCATAAAGTTTCTAGTCTACTTCATGTCACTCATCTGATAAATTTGATTAAATATTGCAAGAGTGAGTAGATTTTTGGCAGTATTGTAGATTTATATCTAAAGAGCTAATTCAAGGCTGGCAGAAGCAGAAAAAGATTGGTGACCTTGGACCTCTTTTGAATGCAAAGGGGGAGGGAGCAGCCCTCCCCTCTTTGTGGCACTGTGTTTAGGCCTGACAAAATAATCCTATAGAAGATCATGTGATTCCACGTCATTCAGTTCTAAGAAAGACTTGGATCCTTCTCCCAAACTCAAGCAAAAATCTTAGTATCTCTAGGAAAAAACTTAACCCTTCATGGGTTAATGAAGAAACATGCACATTTTTATTTATGTTATATTACCATACAAGGTGTAGAAAAGGATCCAACCATTAGTTTTAATTTTTTCATCCACTGATTGTAATATAAAACTAAAATGTTGCTACGTTACAATCTTTTTATCTTATAAATTTACTTTATAATGTTATGGAAGAATGATCACTTTAACATATTATCCTACTTCTGAGTGATCTGTGAAGACAAGATTGTCTGAGCATTTTTCTTGAACAATTACTGCTGTCCTACAATACAGCCCCCACCCACACGTAAAAACTTTTGTCCTCCTTGAAGCGAGGTCAACATAAACCCTATTATTGCCACTTACGGAACCGAACCTATAAATCACAACAAACCACAAAGTAGAGTCATGTAGGAATACTTGGAAATGTTGCAAAGCCACTTTTGGAATTGCTCTATCACTAAGCATTCTTCATGAAGAAACAATTTGAATACACTGATGGTAAAAGGATCAATCTATAGAGGTTGTGAACATTCCAACTCTGGAGATTTTAAAGAAACAATGGAGATGATTTAATCTCCTTGTAGATGATTTAATTGATCTTCCTTCATATTCCACAGAAGTGGACAAGTTGATCCTTGTAACTTTTTCCAATTCTGCATTTGTAAGATTATTTAACCCAAGTCAGAGTCCCTACAAACAACTGCAACAGACCCCAAAGATATGGTCAACTGTTCTTGCAGTGTCAAAATCAAATCAAATACAGTACTTCCCCTGCATCCTTTCTAATTCTAGAAAGATTTCTCTGTAATGCACAATGACAAGATCTATAAACAGACTTTAGAAACAAAAATGTCAGAACTATTTTTAACAGTAGATCCTTCAGAACTCAGTAGGACCTAATATTCAGTTAAGATGCAAATTCTTGGATGCCTCTTGCCTTCTGGACATTCAGGATTCTGTTGCTATGCTGCTGCTTCAAAATGTCTTTGAAAATCTCCTGAATTTATAGAAAATTACCTGGAAATCAATTGCTTCCTGTTTCTAGTTGCACATTTAAATGTATTTATGATGAATCTCAGTGAATACTATAGGACCTAGCAATGTAAGATACATGGCCAAATAAGTATTCATATAGAAAGCAGTACTGATATATTTCCTGTAAACATTACAAAGCTAATCAACCTTACTGAACTGTATTTATTAAGAAAGCTACTGAATACTATAGGACTTACCAATACAAAGATATATACTATCAAACACAATGGAACATAGATCTGGAGAGAGAACTGCTCATTAGTCAGTTGTGAATTATATGGCACAAAAAGAAATACCACTGTTTCTTAGTGTTGATTTCCAAGTATAAAGTTGTTCACATATTTTATTTGAGGATGATATTTAAATTGGGAACAGTTTATGCATGAGATGAAACACAGCTTGTGGGAAATTTCTTATAGAAATTAGAGAGGATGGCCTCTTGTAGCACTGTTTTCCCCTCGAACTCTTCAAAAAAAGGACTTGAAGAAAGACAAACCTTTCTCTTACTTAAAGCAACAATCAAATTTATTAGCAGGAGTTGAGAGTTTAGTATCCCAACATTAGCTTTGAAAGGAAATAACTGGCCTTTTGGACACTGGCTCTGCCAGGGCATAAGCACATGGTCTCTGAATGTGCTTTGGAAAAAATCCCTTTTCTTGGGTCAATTCACCCTAAGGAGCATGTAAATTAACCGAACTCTTTTGGAGTAAGTAGGATAAAGCTATTCATAGCTACAATCCAGTGCATGCTTCCTTGGAAGTAAAATCCACTGATTTCCTTCCAAATACACATACTGTACCGGCATACATGTGACACACATATCTAGACAGACAGACACACATAGAGGAAGTGTTAAAAATCGATCCACTCCAGATTTGGCTGAAACAAAATAAGACTCCACTGGCCATGAGAATCCAGAGCTAACCTGTGTTTTGCTGGCAAGACCAGAAAGATGGTTTGTCTGTAGCCACCATCAGGGCCACGTGACGGAAGAAAACAACATTTACTTTGCTTGGGATGGTCGCTAGGAATCTGGACGCCGAGTGGCGCGTGCGTTTCACTCACCCACCCACCCACTCACTCCAGGTAAAATATCTCCTTTGCAACGGGAAGGAAAAGAAGGCATCCCGCATGCTTAAACCAACAGCATGCCCAGAATTTAATCTATGCAGCGTTTGGATTGTCAAGCAACAGTACCGGGACGGAAGCAGTTTAGCCTGGATAATCACTTGACCCTTCCTGTAAGCGTAAGCGTGAATGCTTCTAAAGCGCGCAAGTGTGGGGCAGACGGGAAACCTCGTTCCTAAAAGGGTAACTCGCTTGGTAAAGCAGGAGGTGGGGGAAGAGAATCAAAACACCTTTCTCGTTCCTTAAGTACTCTAATGTCGCCCATTGTTTCAGGATTCCGCTGTGGAACGTTCCCGGGAGGGAAGCATTGTGACGTCAACGCACCTACTTAATCCTCCCTGTTGAGGGGGAGCCTGGAGCCATGAGGTCATCGAAGCGGCCAGTGTAACTATCCCGAGAGCAGCGCCAGCAGCAGCGGCAGTTTCAGCGGCGGGGGGAGGGGAAGCCTGCCCAAGCAAGGCCGCCTGGGATCTCTCGCAGCCGCACTCCAGCTGCAAACCGAGGGCTCGCAGCCACCGCCGGGAGTTTCTCGCAAAAGCATGGAGGAGGCTGACACGAAAGAGCTGCAGGTCGGCTCCTGGCTGCCGGTGCTGGTGGAGCAAATGGTGAACGATACCCTGGTGGTCACCTTGAGCTGCGGGGAGAGGCGGTTCACCGGGATCCTCCTGGATTGCACTAAAAAGTAGGAGCATGAATTGCTTGGATGGTTATTCTCTTTGCCCCCCCCCTCCCACACATACACCCCATCCTAGAAAAGAAAACAATTTCGGAAAAGGGGGGGGAGGGGAATTGCAACTGAGAAGTTTACTGTCCCCACTAGGCCCTGCTTGGAGGGCGAGGACAGAGCAGCTGGGCAGAAGGCGGGATTAGGCCATAATCAGATTAAAGACTTGCATGGCTCATTGCATGGAAGGGGGGGGAGGAAGCAAATGGTCACGTCGACTCACTCTGTGAGTGGTGTGTACCTCTTCCCCTCCCCTCTTTTTTTTTTAATGGCATATTTTAGTTTCATTTTCTGTTCGGAATCCAGCGTGGAAGAAATGTTTCTCTTTCTGAAAAGAAAAGAAAAAAGTCAGCTTTCTAGTTTGTGCACTGTACAATCATGTCCTCCTTCGGTGACGTTTTCGAAGCGGAGTTGCGGTAGCGTACTTTTCCGAAAAGGCGGCTGAAATGAGCTATATTTTCCTCTGGGGGTTAGGCCCTTAAAAAAAAAAGGTGTGTCTCTCGCTAGGTGGGGGAAGGGAAATTATTGTCTTCATCATCCAGGAACCAGATTCTGGGGTCTTCATAAACTGCTTCCAGAACATCAGGTCGCCTCCTTTTGCAATCCCTACAACTTCGCTGAAGTTTTTTTTCTTCTTCCCCTTCTCCCCCTCTATTCTTGAGGAGATTTCATTGGCACTGCCTATGGACTGCTGCTGATGTAGCACAATAATGTTCTGGTGAAGACACATGTTGCCACAATTACAGACTTCTTTGTTTAGGAGATTCTGCCCACTTCAAAAAAGGGTGTGTGTTTTTTAGCGAAACTGCCCCAGCTTGCCATTTTTTCCCCTCTTTTCACATTCAGAAGAAGGATGGGCCTCTTTCACAGAGAGAGAGGGTTTGCACGCCTGAGAAACATAATGCATACATAAATGCAGTTCAGGATATATTCACTTATTTAATGAAACACCAGCTCCTATAAATAGCACTTGAGTTAGTATTGTAATACTTCCAAAACTGCCTCTCTTTCAGTATCTTCCAACAAAAGCGTTCCCTAGATTGGCTATTACAAGAGATGTAATAGTTTGATAAAAGTATACCAATAGCTCTATAAAGGCAGAATATCTTAAAAGATGAAACTTGGCAAGCTGTTGGTGCTAGAAAAATGAGTTTAGCCTACTTAGTGACCACCTATTTAAAGTATTTTCTATTGTTTCTAAACAATTGGAAATAATCTTTCTCCCTATCTTTGGTATGGATACTGTACAAACAGAATTTCAAATAGTCTGTTGGCACACAAAACTCCTAAAGCATGGAGGTGTCCCCTCACTATTGAATTTTTGGTAGAAATTATAAATACATGCCTGTCACTTTTGAAGGCCCCAGATTCATTTTTCTTAATGAGGACTCCATCTTGGCAACAGCTTCTTCCATTTCCTCCCCTCCCCCCAGCAACATGCATTCATTAGCTTTTGACAATTATCTGCAAGAATTATCTAATTAGCAGATACGCCAGCATCCATTAACAGTAAATAGATGTAACTTAACATAGGGCTCCTCATCAATTTCAAACAAATATGTTTTGTATGTAGACATAATTTTTTTCTTAAAGTCCTGTATGATAATATATTTAGCTAACTGGGAGTGCTGTATTACTCCCCTTTCTTTCTGCCATCCCATTGTCCTGATGGCTAAATTAATGTTGCTGATGTTGTTAAATAGGCACCAAAGCCTTGCTGCAGCTGTATTGATTTCTTTATGGCACTTGAGACTGTGAAGCAAATTAAAATGGTAGGATGCACTGGGAATCTTTGCATATGAGCAGGTTGCAACAAATTGCAACGATGCAAAAACTAAGGGGTATTTTTTTAAAAAATCATGCTAATTTTCACAGGCCAAGTTCAAAAATAATAGTTCTCTGCTACATTGTAGTCTGTGAGCTGTGTTATGCTCCTGTATCAGTTATGCTTTGCTGACAGAATTGAGTCTTCTAAGATTCATAGGGTTAAACCTCTGGTGGGACTGAAACAACCAGGGAGTGGGGGCAGAGCCCAAATGTGAGTCCTTTTCCCCCCTCCTCTTCTTTATTCTGCAGGAAAAATACAGGTAATTCTTTATCTACAATCTCTTGAAGGGATGATTTGAATTTAAGGTCTAACATATGAAGTTTTGTTTTTTTTATTTCCACTTACATCCCGCCCTTCTCCAGAGACTCAGGGCGGCTTCCAATTTCAAGCACAACTCAATGTGCTTAGCAAATTCCTTCATTCCTTGTATGTGCCTGCTTATTTTGGGGGTTTTTGCCCCCCCCGCGGCATTTTTACAAAGTCAGCTTATTGCCCCCAACAATCTGGGTCTTCAGTTTACCTACCCCGTAAGGATGGAAGGCTGAGTCAACCTTGAGCCTGGTGAGATTCGAACCGGCACTAATTGCTGGCATCGGGAACTAAGCTGAAGCACTTAGCCAAAGCACTAATTAAGTGCGCCACCAAGGCTCTTCATTTTCTATGACCTTTTCTATTTTATCTTCCCACTCATTTGCAAACTATTGGATGACCAAGAATGAATGATTATATGCAAAAGTCAAAGCTAACAAAGCTGGAAGCTATGCACAAGTAACAGTATGTATTTTTTTAAAAAAAAGATTTTTGGAGCATAACGTTTGCAGGAAGACTTCATGTGTATACTTACGTGCTTTGATCAACTTAACACAGCTCTTGTTAAAGTTTCCTGGTTCTCAAGGACAAGCTAAACAAGGAGGAACAGAAGGGAAGCATGTATCTTTTTAACATATGAATGGGACAATAACTGGATGGCAGGGGAAACAGTTTGAATGGAAAAGTAATACAAATTACTTCTCCTTCCTTCTGATGTTCATTTTCCCAGTTATGTCTCAGGTTTCTTTGGGGTTCCTGTTCAATATAACAAAACAAATTGTCAGGAGAAAATGACATGGAATTCAGTGTCATAGAACATTACTCAGTTTTAATGATCTGCCAACTTTACTCTTTGCACAGATATTTGGGCCTCTGAGCTTGCCTGAGGCTGGAAGGCTGGAAATAAGATTGAAAGGAAGTTGCCTGCAAGAATTCTCTTGCTTCACTTTCTTCACAACTATTTATGCTTACCTTGGCACTAAGCTTCTGTTCATAGACAATAAATGGGAAGGGCCAACATTAGGAATATTCCTGGATCAGTGGGTTGAGGCAGGGGTGAAATCCAAAATTTTTCCCTACTGGTTCTGTGGGAGTGGCAGGGGAAGGATATTGCAAAATCTTCATTCCCACCCCACTCCAGGGGAAGGATACTGCAAAATCCCCATTCTCTCCCCTCCTGGGGGAAGGAAATTGCAAAATCTCCATTCCCACCCCACTCTGGGGCCAGCCAGAGGTGGTATTTGCTGGTTCTCTGAACTACTCAAAA
>JANHFM010001922.1:109993-120633 GCA_032468115.1 Grayia smithii
AGATTTTTACTCCAGAAGCATTTTATTAAAATAAATTTGATAAAAATCAAAAAAATCCGATTTAAATAAAAAAAATCCAATTTAAATTTAAAAAATCCGATTTTTTTGATTTTTTTTTAAAAAAATCATTGATTTTTATCCACCCTGGGTATAAGGCACATCAAATACCACAAACACACACACACACACACACACAGACAGACAGACACAGAAAGAGAGCTATAGTACAGTCTTTGATTTTGTATTTTGAAATAGGTAATTCACCACCACCAATCATCATTTAAGAAGTTGCTATGGTATCCCATTCTAAGTCAGCTCCATTTAAAAAAAAAAATCTGCCCCAGTGTCGGGAATGACTTTGAGTCATCTATAAAGATTATCATATCTCCTTAAATTACTAATACATGGTTAGTGGTAAGGTCTGTAAGTTGCTTTTGTATTCCTTCAATGGATTAAAAAAAAAACTACCAAGCAGGTAATTTCCAATTAGTATGTTCATTCAAAACTGTATATTAGAACACAAAGCTAGGTGTGGGAATATCATGGCTATACAGGGTATGTAATGTATAAGAACTCACAACCTGACACTTAGAGAGGGCAGGAAGAGATTTGTGTTAGAAATGCATGGTGTTCCAAATACTACAGATGCAAGTGGCTACTATAACCCTGACTTTTGCAGACTTTCAAAAGTCTAACATTTGTTTTAAATGATGATTGGTGGCAGTGGTGAAATCCAATTTTTTTTTTAGTACTGGTTCTGTGCGCGTCTTGGTGGGCGTGGTGTGTCTTGGTGGGTGTGTCTTGGTGGGCATGGCAGGGGAAGAATACTGCAAAATCTCCATTCCCACCCCATTCCAGTGGAAGGATACTGCAAAATCCCCATTCCTTCCTACCTCTGGGGCCAGCCAGAGGTGGTATTTGTCGGTTCTCCGAACTACTCAAAATTTCTGCTACCGGTTCTCTAGAACCCGTCAGAACCTGCTGGATTTCATCCCTGATTGGTGGGTAGGAGACAACAAGGCTCAAAGACTGTTCTAAGTTACTACGGCTGTAAAAAGGATGCTTTATGGCCCATAAAACACACCTGGACATTGTAAAATATCCCCCCTAAGTCAGGTTTTAGAAATCTTTCATACTTACAATTGATAAGCAACACACAATCATGTCATTGCCATTTGCAGTCTTGTCTGCTGGCTTTCCTAGAAAGTCAATGGCGAAGCCAGTAGGGAAGGTTGTAAGCTGCTGCCACCTGTTGAAAGCACACCCTCCTCCTCACCTTCTCTTTCCAATGGGCCAACGGGGGGCAGTGGCTGGAAAGCAGGGACGTTTTGCAATGTGCAGCGGGGAACCGGGTACTGTTTTGGATGTGAAGAAGTGCTGCTGCCTAAACCCTCTCTGTGCCTGGGAGCCGAGCTGAGCAGGAGCCCTTAAAGCGAAACAATCTGGCCAGGAGGAAAAAGAAGGTGAGTCTGCTGAGAAGGAGGAGGAGGACGCACAGCTCTGCAATGTGCAATGGGAAGGAAAGGCTCTGCAAATTGTATTAGGGAATCAGGCCAACGGGCGGCAGTGGCTTGAAAGCAGGGTTGTTTTGCTTTAAGGCTCCGGCTCAGCTCAGCTGAGAGGAGAGGGCTTAGGAGGTGGTGGTGGCGGCTCTTCACATTGCTGGGGAGTGAAGTCATCACGGCCATTGTTTGCCCTGAGCTGCCCGCTGGGTGGCCAGAGAGGTGACCAGCCATGAACCATGGGTCCTGTCTTATTTGCCGAAGCTGCCGGGCAGATTCCACCCCTCCAGACCATCCCGAAGAGGTTTGTTCCTCAGGCTGTGCCCTGACGCAGATCCCCACTGCCTGGAACTGCCTGAAAATGTCTAAAGGGTGGGGGCTGGCGGGGCTACATTCGGACTATAAAACGCACCCAGATTTTTACCCTCTTTTGGGGGGTAAAAAGGTGCGTCTTACACTCCGAAAAATATGGTATATTGAATTATGATTTTTGCTTTTTTTGTTTTGTTTTGTTTTGCATAAAATTTGAAACTATAGGTGACCAATTGAAATCTCTTCCCATGTGTAGGTGGACACTCTGTCATTTCAGATTATTTATAGAACCCTGAGCATTTTAAAAATGCATTAAAACATGTTAAAAATTGTTAAGCTGCTTCACTGTGTGCAAAAAATAATAGTGAAGAATTATAATTTTGAAGAATAACAGTGATATAATTCAGTATTCAACAAAATACATTTCTAGCTTGCACTTGCAGCAGAACTAGGTAAAAATGAAAAGTGTACTACTTCAGTTAGAAAGCTTGTGGCCAAAACATGTCAACCATGATAAAGAGGACTCTTAACTGAATCCTGTGTGGGTTGAAGGAATAAAACCCCAAAATGAATGAAAGAGGAAAATTTTTCTCTCCACAAAAAGAAAGGGGGGAAAAAAAGAGCTCAGGAAACTCCGGGCCTATCCTTCTGTTACTGCTGTCTTGAAAAAATACCATGATAATTAGAAATCAGCATGAAAATAGAAATTGAATGCAAAAGAGAAGAGTGAAGGTTGTCTGGTTTGGTAATAGTACGTATCAAATAGTTCTTCGAATTGTTGAGTACAAGCTGTGAATGAATAAATGGTGTGACATGGCTTGTAAAATGTCAAATGCAGTTTTATGTTAAAGCGAAGTATAATTTTGACATCACCAGAAATATTAACAATTCCCTTGTATACTGATAAAATCCCACTTCAACTGTGACTGTATTTTCAAGGTGAGAAAAAAGGTGAGTGCATTGGTAACACTTTTAAAGTACATAGAGAGGTGCTATGCAGAAGAGAGAAAAGACCTGTTCCTGTCATTTTAGAGTATCAAGCATGAAATAATTGGCTACAGAAAAGAAGGTTCTGATTGAACATTAGGAAAAACTTCATAAGAATAAGAGAAGCTTGTCAGTTTAGGAAGAGATTGGATAGCCATCTGTTGGAAATATTTTATTTTGGGTTTGATTTGCATTTCAGCTAAATCGGGTCCCTAACCCCTGGTCCGTGGGCCGGAACCCCTCCATGGCATGCCAGCAACTGGGCCACACATACAAATGCCCCATCCGTGAGATGCAGGTAGCACACGAAACACACTCCCTCAGAGAAACCTCTCTTCATAGAACCGGTTCCTGGTGTCCAAAAGGTTGGGGGCCACTGAGCTAAATGATCGATCCAGTTCTGATTCTGTGCATCTATAGGAGAAGCATAGCAATTATTTATAGTCACTAAGCACAATAGTTTTCTATTGGAAGCAGGTTCTGGCAGTCTGCATAGATGAACCTCTCTCTTGGGGGAGAAAGGCTGGGCCTTTCTGTCTGCAACCAGGCAGTAAGGTGACTTATGGAATAATGCATTCAAAGAGGGCACAAAACATAATGTGTATGAAGTGCTCTTGTGTGAAACAGTTGGTGGGGTGGTCTGAACTGAAATATGCACGCATATGTGTTTATACATTGAATAAAACAGGATTCTGACTAAAATTTATACTAAAGTATAGTTTTTCTTGGTAGAGAAAGTTTGGGGAGAGAAGGCTGAGGAAAAGCAATGGCTGAAGAGTTTCCCAAACAATAGCATGCATAGATACAGGGGTGGGGCTGCTGGTGGTTCGCAGGGGTTTGGGAGAACTTCTAGCTAAGATTCTGTGCAGTTTGGAGAACCCCGAAATCCCACTCCTGGCTGGCCCTACCCACCACACCCCGCCCCTCCCAGGAATCCCCATGCGGCCCATTTTGGGGCCGCAGCAGGGGGCATGCTGAGGCTCGGGGAGGGTGAAAAAAGGGAGGCTGTTTTGGCCTTCCCAGAGGCTTGAGGAAAGCCTCCGGAGCCCGGGGAAGGTAAACACCCCCCCCCATGGTTCAGGAGGCCGACTAGGCCATGCCCACAATGGCCACACTCACCCATCAACCAAGTAGAGAACCCCTTGCTAAAATTTTTGAAGCCCACTCCTGCATAGATACCACTAGTGGCAGCAGTAACTGAGGGTAGACAAGAGGGAGAACATGCAAGGAGGATGGTCTGTAAAATATAATGAATTATGACATTGGTGACAATGGCTGGGAGGGGAACAGATGGTAGGTGGGAGCAGATGGGAGTTGAAAAGATGGTAGGTGGACAAGCCAGTTAACAAGCCATGTGGAGGAAGAGAGGGATGAAGCATAATAGCCTTGCCCTACTCACACTGTACGAATCACTCTAGGAGAGGGGTCCCCCAACCCGTGGGCTGCAGCCCATTCAGAACTGGGCCATGGAAGTGGTGGGTGAGTGCAAATAGAGCTATGCACACACATTCACTCACTGCTTATGTGTAACCATCCCCCCCCCCCCCGGTCTGCAAAGCCAGAAAGGTTGGAGACGGCTGCTCTAGGATCCCTCTATATTTTGTTTTGGCTGAAACCCAAAAGAATCAAACTTTTCTTCCTGCCTGATCATGGTTGAACAAAAATAGTTGGACAAAGCTTCCGATATATGATGGTTGTTTCAGGTTTGATACAAGAAATATTTTCCACTTGTTACATATCTTTAAAATTAATTTTTCCAATCTTCCCATTTAAAAAAAATATCAGTAAAGTAACAGATTTTCAGTTCCAGATTTTTAAGAAACTGGTTTGGATAATATTTATATTATGTTTATATTCTATTCTGATTGTATTATGGAAGATAAACAGCTAGTTCTAGTGAATGAGCTTTACTGTAGACTGGATTATATTATTGTAGCCTGTCATCACTTGTCCTCACCAGTCAGAGTCTCACTTATTTACAAGGTGGTAGAAGCAAAGTGTTCTGTCTATGTTCGGATGGTCAGTCAAAGAAAACTGTTGAGTGAATTCTATTTCATTCTTTTGATCATTAATTTTGTGCTATAGTTATTTCATACAATGTGAATCATTTTAATGAAACTTGGTATTAGAAGTGTTCAGGGGAGGGCTTCAAAAATTTTAGCAAGGGATTCTCTGCCTGGTTGTTGGGTGGGTGTGGCCATGGAGGGCGTGGCCTAGTCAGCCTCCTGCACCATGAGGGGGGACATTTTTGCCCTCTCCGGGCTGCGGAGGCTTTCCTCGAGCCTCTGGGAGGGAGAAAATGGCTTCCCCAGGCTCCAGAGGCCAGTTTCCGGCCTTTCCGAATTTCTGGTCGTCCCATTTTTCACCCTCCCCAAGCCTCCATGCGTGCCCTGCACATACCTGCATGCAAAACGGGCCTGGTGGGGACTCCTGGGTGAGGCAGGGTGGGGGTGGCCAGCCAGGAGTGGGATTTGGGGGTTCTCTGAACTGCACAGAATCTTAGCTAGAAGCCCCAGCAGCCCACCCCTGGAAGTGTTATTCCTTTCTAAAACAAAATAGTAAGTGGGAAAAAGAGTCTTTCACAATTCACTGGGAGGAGTAGGTAG
This sequence comes from Grayia smithii, assembly GCA_032468115.1. Taxonomy (NCBI): domain Eukaryota; kingdom Metazoa; phylum Chordata; class Lepidosauria; order Squamata; family Grayiidae; genus Grayia; species Grayia smithii. The sequence goes on from JANHFM010001922.1 coordinate 115,401, forward strand.
AAACAATCAACCAATCTTTTGGAGGAAGGTAGAAAACTATTCTTTCATAAAAGAAATGCCAAAATTTTATATAACCCATTTGAGTCTGTTCATTTTAGAGGAGAACCAAACTGAGAGATAATAATTTGCTTTTTAGAAAAAAATTGAGGAGTAAATAATTGTTTAATTGTATGGTTAAACGTGCTCTGGATTCTGGTTCAGGTTTGTATTTTTCTGCTATGACTACTAGAAATTTTTACTTGGTTTTTTATTTCAGATAAATGGTCTTTTTATGTCAAATAATTATAGGGTAACTGTTTAATTTTGAGAAAGACGATATGAAACAATGAAAAGTTGTGCTTTTGCCTTGTACTGCTGTTAGGGCATTGCTAGGAATATTTATGGAGAAGTACTTTGCATGCTAAGCAAATCTTCTCATATCATGAGAATTATATATAAAAAATTAAAACCTTAGCAATACTGGTTAAGATAATTCAAGTCACAAGCAGTTTTACACATGGATTTTATTCCAGCATAAGTAACATAAGCCAAAAATGTCAGTCCGCAAAAATGTAAGCAATGAACAATGTACTATTCAAGAAACATTGTGCTTACTGTAGCTTCTTGGAATTAAAAAGGAGGTATAAATATAATAACAAAATGTTCAGCATATTTAGCCAATAATCCAAGATTATATCTAATAAGGGATTGCTATCAGTATATGGGACCCTTTCTCTACCTGCTACTGTCCTTGTTCTCTCCATTTCTAGTCAAAGGATTGGTGAAACTTCCAAAACCAATATTGGTAAATACAGGGGAACAATAGATGAGATAAGGAATCCATTATGCAAATAGAATTCTGTTCTCAACATGAACATTTTGCAGCCAGTTAGTTTCTTGTATAATATTGAACAAAAGTACAAGTTCATTTCAGCCCATTTTTAAAAATTATTTCCTCCCCTATCCCTTATCTTTTAAGATTGAAAACATAGACGTGTGCCTGAGTTTTCTGGCTGCCAAAGGAATAAACATACAGGGACTATCTGCAGAAGGTAAGACTACTTTCAAATTTAAGACTTATTATTCTATGGGAAACTTTCTTTTTGCAAATTTTTATTTGGGATTCAAAATATGCAGAGATTTTTAACAGGAATAAAACGAATGAAATAGAAGGAAATCTGGCCTAGACTGATTAACACTAACAAATCATAGTAATGATAATAATATACTGTAAGTCATAATAGTTATTAATTACCTTCACTGTCAGTGTATAGCACTATATTAATACCAAGCTCTTCATGCCTTAAGGGATTTAAATTTCAACATTCATCACAGGGAAAAGGAGGAGGAAAGCATGCTGAAGATTTAAGTAAACATTGGGAATACTATGTATTCAGGTCATTTCTTCTAAACCTTAAGTTCAAAGCTTCAAGTTTGGATTAAAGAAAGATTTTGAACAGGCCTACTGGTCAAATCCCATTTCAGTGTGATAATAAAAAAAAAATCTAAAATGCTTTGAAGGTAAATGCAAGAAATTCATTATAGATCTTGAGAAATTAATATTGAGGAGGAACGGTCACATGATCAGGTACAAGAGGCTGATGATTTTGAGGCTGATGACAGTGAAAAATTCTTAGATGGAATATTTCACAATGAAAAGCCAAAAAAGGGGAAATTATTGCATAAGAAAAAATGATTAGAAAGCCGTGTAAGAACTATTTGTAGAAAAAAGCAACAGAAATATTTATTTATTTATTTATTTATTTATTTATTTATTTATTTATTTATTTATCATATTTATATGCTGCCCTTCTCCTGAAGGACTCAGGGCGGCTTACAGAAGTTAAGAATGTTATAAATATGACAGTAAAAAATTAAAAACTAATTTAAAAACCATTAAAACATAAAATAAAACCCGATCACGTCAGCAAATTTGTTTAAAAAGCCACGTCTTTAGATCACGACGGAAGGAGAGGAGGTCAGGAGCAGTCCGGAGGTCAGTGAGTAGTGTATTCCAGAGGGTTGATGCGCCCGCAGAGAATGCCCTCGCTCTGGGCACCACCAGCTGACAGTGTCTGGCTGATGGTACCCTGAGGAGCGCAGCCCTTTGTGAGCGCACGGGGCGGTGGGATAAGGGCAGAAGGTGGTCCTGCAAGTACCCTGGGCCGATGCCATGTAGGGCTTTATAAGCTAGTACCAGCACCTTGAAGCGAATCCGGAAGACCACTGGCAGCCAGTGCAGTTCGTGCAGGAGAGGTGTCACACGGGAGTAACAGGAAGCTCCCGTAACTACCCGCACTGCCGCATTCTGAACTAGCTGGAGTCTCCGGATACACCTCAAGGGTAGCCCCATGTAGAGGGAGTTGCAGTAGTCTAAACACGAGATGACCAGGGCCTGAGTGACTGTGTGAAGGGCATCCTGGTCTAGGAAAGGGTGCAATTGTCGCACCAGGCGAACCTGGGCGAAAGCCCCCCTGGTCACGGCCGTCAAATGGTCTTCTAAAGACAGCTGTGAATCCAGGAGGACTCCCATGTTGTGCACCCTATTTGAGGGAGTGAGCAACTCCCCTCCCATCATGAAAGATGTAGCAAAATAAATGGGAAATTAATAATGATGAATTCAAGGTCCACTAACTGACTTGTTACACTGTGTATCATTATTCAAGGCCAGAAAAGTTTATAAAGGGCAAACAGATGAACCCTTTGTATTCTAGGAGCTTGCAAATTAAAATTTGATATAACAGGAAAAAGAAGAAGGTAAATAAGAAAGAACAAAAATACTATTTCAGTTGCAAGGCATAAATAACATGTTGATTTTCTTAGAGTAGAACATGAAAATCTTTTAATTCTGTTTTCTGTTTTCCATTCTGCCAGTAAGAGTTTCTCTTTGCAGTTTTATTTCACTTTATTCAGAAGGCAATTTTTCACGGAGTGACGTTTTTGAAATGTTAGTGTTCTTCTTGTAAGCAGCTACTTTAGTCATAAATCAGATCTCCATTTGAGGTTGCTTATAATATTTCATGCCAACATTGTGTGATAGGGTCAAGCTCTTCTTAGTTCCTAAAAAAAATAGAAAAGGAGATCCCAATAAATCAGAACTGTTGGCCCCTTTTCCATTGTTCCCTTTAAAATAAAGGATATGTAACAGAGAAGAAAATATGTCTATAAACCTTTGACTGCATTCATGATCAAGTCAAGTCAAAAATGGTGGATCTGTTTACTTGTTCCTTCTGCATCAGATCTTCTTTTTTTGCCAATCCTCTTATTTTTTTTGAATAACCTTTTATTTTATAAAATGCCATTACAAATTGCACATGATTGGAAAAACTGGAAACAAAGTACCAGTATGTATAGTTGCTAATGAGGACACTAGTACCAAACAGGGCCCAGACATTCCTTTCAGAGTTCATGTTGTATTAGAACTGTCCACCATCAGGGTCATCCATCAGGCAAATGCCAAGGATGCTAGGTCAATAGAATTGTACAACATAGAATTTTCTCTATATCCCCAAACCATGACTGCTAGAGGCAGGCAACACCTGGACCACTAGCTCAGTGTGGCAGCTCCCATCATCCCTGACTGTTAGCTAAAGCCAATAGTTCTAAAACATCTGGTAGATCACAGCTTGCCTATTCCTATAGGAGCAGATGCTGTTGCCCTCCTAATGGTGAAGATTTAAATCCTAGTCTGGTTGCCTGTTGAATATGGATACTCCTTGACTTATGACCACAACTGATCCAAATTTCTGTTGTTAAGCAAGTTACTTTTTAAGTGAGTCGTGCCCAATTTTATGAACTTTTTGTGATGGTTGTTAAGCAAATCCAGCTTTCTGCATTGCTTGCCGGAAGCCAACTGGGAAGGTCGAAAATGGCGATCACATGACCCCAGGATGCTGCAAACATTGTAAATACATGCCAGTTGCCAAGCGCCTCAGCTTTTATCACATGACCATGGGGGTGATACATGATTTGTAACTGCAAGGATTGGTTATAAGTCACCCTTTTTTCAGTGCCGTTGTAACTTAGAACAGTCACTAAACGAATGGTTGTAAATCGAGGACTATCTGCCTGGAAATTGAGAAGGCACTACCCAGAGGTGAAATTCAAAACTTTTCCCTACTGGTTCTGTGGGCGTGGCTTGGTAGGCATGGCAGGGGAAGGATATTGCAAAATCTGCATTCCCACCCCACTCCATGGGAAGGATACTGCAAAATCTTCATTCCCTTCCCTCCTGAGGGAAGGGTATTGCAAAATCTCCATTCCCACCCCATTCTGGGGCCAGCCAGAGGTAGTATTTTCTCAAAATTACTCAAAATTTCCGCTACTGGTTCTCCAGAACCTGTTAGAACCTGCTGGATTTCACCCCTGGCGCTACCTAGTCCTTTGTTTCAAAAAACAAAATGCCTTGGCAGGCCTGTACAACATGCCTGAAACAAATAAGGTCCAGAGACCTTATTAGGCAGGAAAGAGTTAAATATATTGTTCCTTAATTTATCTAAATTGCAGTTTCTAAAGAATGCTTTGGAGAAAAGAAGCAGTTATCAAGCTAATGTTGCATGTAGCTACAATGTGAGGTGCAGTTTGACCTAGAAAGAAAAATCACAGCCAGTCAGAGCCTGCTTGCTGGCTTTCATTCCTAACTCCTGATTCCGAAGAAAATGTAAAACCAAAGACTTCTTCGGTGGATGAGACAGAATGGCACCAGCCCTTGTGTAGCCTGATTTAATGAGTGCTAGCCTGGTACTAATGGCCTTTTGTTTTGATATCAAGTAATTAGGAAGGATCAAAGGAGGTTTCGGACCTGTCTTGTCTAATATTGGACAGGAAGTTTTATATCACAATTTTCAAAGCAACTGCTATCACAAGTTGGCTAAACTAGCTTTGGAATTCTGTCAGAAGAGCCTTTTTTGGTTTTATTTTTTTTGCAATAATGCTTTAGTCCCATAAGCTTGAAGATGATGTAACAGATTCTTAACTTGGCTAATATATCATCTTCCTCAAAAATGCAATTTTATCCAATGTGGTGTATTTCAGGTGAATTTGGGTTCTAGTTTTCTGATTCCCAATCAGCACATATAAAAAATTGTGAGGGTGGGGAGGGTTGGGAAGAATAGCTGCAATTAAGATGAATGTGCTACCAAGGTTTTTATTTTTGTTCCAAATGATTCCTATAATTAAAAAAGATGAAGTGTTAAATGAGTGGCAAAAAGGAATTAATAAATTTGTTTGGGCTAATAAAAAACCAAGGGTTAAA
>JANHFM010001923.1:0-14048 GCA_032468115.1 Grayia smithii
GACGCTGTGACGTCACCGAACCGGTTCGCAGCGTCCCGGACCCGGGCCCACCCGTGCGGCCGAACTCACCTTTTTTTTCAAAAAAACGCTGAAATTAGCTCTCTGCGCATGCGCAGAGCACTTTTTCGGTGATTTTTTGGAAATTAAAGTTTCTGCGTGCACGCGCATGCACGAAGAGAACCGGTAGCGAAGGTGGGTAGAACCCACCCCTGACTTCTTTTCTTTTAAAAAAAGTAGGTTTGGTTCGTGTAAAACCTGGGGTTCTCCTGTACTACTGCTTGAACTGCAAGTGGCAGTTGTAGCTAGGAGGGGCCTTTGCATAACTTTGTCCTGTGTCCTTACCAGGATTGTGATGCCCTGCACACAGTCACTCATGTCCTAGCCATTTCTCGGCTGGATTACTGCAAGGCACTCTACATGGGGGCAACCCTTGAACAGTACTCAGAAACTACAGCTGATGTGGAATACAGTGGTGCACACAGTTCTTGGATCCCCTAGGGTGGCTCATATAATACTGCCATTGCACAAGCTGCATTAGTTACCATTTTGCTTCTGGTATTAGTATTGGTTATTGCTTTAAGACCCTTTATGTTATGAGCCCAGGTTAGTCCCATGGGGTTTCTGATCCCATGGGACTAGCCTGTCTCGCTCAAACCTCTGGAAGAGATCTGCTCTGGACCCTGTCTGCTAAGAAATTTTGATGAGCAGGGTCAAGGAGAAGAGCCTTTTCCACTGTGGTCCCAACCCTGTGGAAGACTCTACCACCAAAGTCAAGAACTGCTACCACCTTTTTGGCCTTCTGCTGGTTGGCTTGGGGACCCAAGGGAGGCACTAACTATTGAAGTTGGTTGATGACTTAAGAAGACCGTATCCCTGTACTGTCTGTCTCTTGGTTCCCGTTTTTTTTGCATACTTTTAAATCTTTTTTTAAATGTTTATATTTTTATGATCTTCAAGCCACCCAGAGTTGCTTTATTGGGAAGATGAGTGACATATAAATTTAATTAATTAATTAATATTTTCCTATGAAGCTGAGACTTTGTTGGGCCTTTTGATTTTATTAGCGGGCCTGAAGAGAGCCCATTTTAGCCCTGTCACACTTGGTAGAAATCAAATTGCCAGGAAGAATGCAGTCTGAACTCAAGATAGGAAAGACTAGAATAGGCCAGGCCACTGTCAGTCGAAAACGAGTAGAGGGAACAGTAAATGTAGGAGAACAATTTGAGGGAAGGGAGCATGAGCTATCAGAGATGGGATGATGGGAGTTTTCATCTAATGGCATTTAGAAAGTAGCAAGTTCCCTATCTTGGCCTGGCTCTTTTAATATTTTATAAAATATGCTCTCTGTTTTTCATAGGCATGCTTGTTATTGCTCAATTGTTGCATTCCTGAGCACTGTTGTAAAAACATTCTCAGTAGGGGTGCTCAGATAATGAAATCTCCCTCCCTTGGGCAGGAGATATCACTGCCTCTCACATGTATCTTGTGACAGATCCAAAACAGAACTTAACCCATTGGGATATTAACAATTAAATATCCTTATTTGATTTGATCCCTTCTTTGACTCTGAGCTGACTTTTGCACCTGACTTACGTTTGTTTTGGAAAGTTGCTTTGACCAAAAAAAAAAGTTTAAAATAAAAATGTATTATTACTATTGTTATTCTATGAACATTGCTTGGATATTCTATAATTAAAATGGACATCAAAATAAAATATGATACCAACAGCAACATAAACAGTGTCCTGCTGGTTCAAGCCATTCAGCCATGAATCCTGTTCTCTCTCCATCAATTGCTTATGAGACCAGGAATGTTTCTTTCTGCTGTAGGCTCATGTAAACAGAATTTCACAGTATACATCTAGGTCACGGGTGGATTTCACTTACTTTTGCTACTGGTTCGCTGTCGCGCACACCACTTCTGCACATGCACAGATCATATTTGATGATATCCGGCCGGGTGGGCGGAGCCTCCCGCTGCCGCTGCTACTGGTTCATCTGAACCGTGGCAAACTGGTAGCAACCTACCACTGATCTAGGTGGGAATAAGAAGTTTCACTAAATAAGAATATGGTGATTTTATTTCTCTGTTTGTTCAGTCTCAATTGAAATAGGAGAGCCATCATTGTATGTTGTGGATTTGTTGAATTACAGATTGAGCCTATACCAGGGGTGGGTTCTACTTACCTGTTTTACCGGTTCTAAAGGTGCACGCGCTTTGCGTGTGGTCAGGGCGCGCCGAGTGCGCATCCGGTGCACGTGCGTGCTTTGCGCTTTGCCAAAAAAGGTCAAAAAAAGTTTTCTGCGCATGCGCACAAGCGCACTCCATGCGCTCCATGACCGGGCCGGTAAGTACGGGTGTGGGGGGGGGCGCGGTCCGGGACGTGTAGAACCGGTTTGGTGATGTCACAGCGTCACACCGGATTGCGCGAACCGGACCGAACCAGGGGCAACCCACCACTGGCCTATACTCTATATCTCTACTCTACTGGAAAGGGGTGGGTATGTGGATAGAGGAAATATGCCTTTTATTCATCACCATATCTTTGCCTTCTGTGCTAGTTGCATCCATTCCTAGATTGGCATGCCCTACGTACTGTCACTCATGCCCTAGTCACCATATTGGATTACTGCAATATGCTCCACACGGGGCTGCCTTGAAGAGTAACTGGAAGCTTCCGCTGATACAGAATGCAGTAATGTGGGCACTTATCACATTCCTAAGGCAGCGCATGTTACACGTCTGTTCCATAAGCTGCACTGCTTGCCAATTTGCTTCTGGCTTACTTACAATTCAAAGTAATAATTTTAACCTTTTAAGCCCCTTGTGGCATGGAATTGGGCTACCTAAGGGACTGCCTTACCTGGTTACATTACCCCGCCCACCCCGCTTTAGATCTCTGAGAGAAGGCATGTTGCAGGTACTATCAGCTAGGGATCTACATCTCATGGGTCGCAGGAGATGTGTCTTCTCTGCTGTGATGCCCACCTTATGGAACATTCCTCCTGAAAATAGATTTGCCCCATCCCCTTTCCCTTTTCAAAAGGCCCTCAACGTATGGCTATGCTGCCAGGCCTGGAGCTTCCAGGGAACCAGACATTTGTCTCAATAGCACCATTGCTGAGGGGCTCATTTTTATCATCACTTCTCCCACACTAGTACTTTTGCTCTTATGTTATTTATTACTGTGCAGCTTTCTTTTAGATTTTACCTGTTTTATATTGCCTATTTTATTTATTGTTGTGCATCCCTCAGAGTCCTCTTTGGGGAAATGGAGACTGTATAAATGTGTATACATTAATAAATAAATAACACAATGAAATAAATATCTTTTATAGGCTGAAGTGAGTTAGTCACAAATAGCCTCATTAAATGCTTCATTCAATTTGTGGACAGAACAACTGAATGTATGGCTTCTCTGCACTTCTCCATGGGAAAGAGAGAAATTTTTCAACAGCTTCTCAAGGGAAGAGTTCAGGGGTGGATTCTACCTACCTTTACTACCGGTTCTTTTCGTGCAGACGTGCGCACGCGATTTACGCATGCACGGTCACTTCACTTGCATGCGTGCCTAAAGCGCACTACCGCACATGCGCAGTAAATCTTTCTCAGAAAAAATCGCAAAAAACCCTCTGCACATGTGCAGAACGCTATTTTCACGTTTTTTACAAAAAAAAAGGTAACTTTGGGCGCACAAGTGGGCCCGGGTCCAGGACGTGGAGAACTGGTTCGGTGACATCACAGCATCATCGCTACTGGATCATGTGAACCGGACCGAACCGGGAGCAACCCACCACTGGAAGAGCTTTCTCACAACACTGACACCACAACACTGACACCACAACACCATTGCTTCCGAGCCTGAGGCAAGGAGTTTCTCTATGGTGGTGGGAAGCAGGGGAGACTGCACACTGTTGGGGAAATAACTATGTAATAGAAGGCAAGGCATTCACCTTCAGCCACTTTCTAACTAAACAAGGAAAAGAAAAACACATTATATATATTTATTTCCTTTGAACAAAGTTTCAAGGCAAATTCTTGTTCTTCAGAATGAAAGAAGACTAGTAGGAAAAAAATACAGGAAAAATTGTGCTAAAAGGTTTATGCTGAACGGATGGGAGCATGTTTCTCAGAAATCCATCAAGCCTGGCACAGAACCCACCAGAATCAAGGTCAGAGAGGTGATCGATTGGTTGGTTGATGTGCCATCATTATTAGCAACCACATAGCTAGATTTTCTTCAGGAGGAACTATCCCCAACCTGATCCTTCAAGTACTCCAGTGGTGACTCACTCCATCACTTCTGTAACTGACTGTGCTCACCTTGCTGCTGGTCACTCTCTTCTCTTTTCTTCTACTTTTCCCAGCACTATAGACTTTTCCAGAGAACTAGATCTTCACATAACACATCCAAAATGTAATTTGAACCAGGTTATTTATGTTACAAGTAAGAACTCTAGATTGATTTCTACTATCATCAATTTGCTCATTTTCTTGAGTATTTTCAGGAGTTACCTCCAGCATTTAAGTTCAAAAGCATCCAAACTCTATCTCGCTTCTTCACAGTTCAACTTTAACTTCCAAAGAACATCCCAGGGAAAAACAATTGCCTGCATGATTCTGCTCTTTGTACTTAAAGATACACCATGGCATCTGAATATCTTTTCCAAGGCCTTCATGACTGTTATGAAGTGCTAATGTGTGGCCTATTTCTAAACTGCCTGTGCCTTACCTGATGATTGTTGATCCTAAAAGGCCAAAACTATCTACCATTTTGATATCTTCAATGTCCATTCTATGGCTGATTGCTATCTTTGTTGTTGTTTGGTCTTCTTCATATTTAATCTTGTCACATTTTTTTACTGGGCTTCTTGGTTTTTATTAATAGAGCTTGCAGATCAACTGCATCTTCTGCTATCAGAGTAACAGAGATCATAACAAAACATTTGTCCTTAATAGCAATAAAAGGAGTTGTCTGTTTGGAGTTAAAAGGAAGACAGGAAAGCATATGAGCTATCTTTCCCCAGGCAATACTTCTTTAGATGGCTGAATTTCAGAGAATAGATAAGTAAATGTGAAGTACAATGGAACATATTCATCTCTTTGCATTAATACACACACATGGCTGTGTATGCCTCCAAACTTTATGATTCCAGAGGTGACAGATTTTCCCACCTGTGTGTTTGCATTACAGATTCATCCGACTGCTTTCATTATTTTTAAGGACATCATCCAAATTCAGTCTCATTCTAAGTGACATTTTTTTATATCTGTTTAATACTTTTAAACAGAAGTTTAAAAGTTTTAAAGAGAAGACTCCTGCGAGTCCATTGGACTGTAAGGTGATCAAGCCAGTCAGTCCTAGAGAAAATCAACTCTGACTGCTCTCTAGAAGGCCAGATCCTGAAGATGAAACTCAAATATTTGGCCACCTAATGAGAAGGAAGGACTCACTGGAGAAGAGCCTAATGGGGGGAAAGATTGAGGGCAAAAGCAGAAGGAGACAACATAGAACAAGGTGGCTGGATGGAGTCACTGAAGCAGTAAGTGTGAGCTTAAATGGAGTCCAGAGGATGGTAGAGGACAGGAAGGCCTGGAGGAACTTTGTCCATGGGGTCGTGATGGGTTGGACACGACTTCACAACTAATAACAACAATACTTTTTACAGCTTTGTCCATTACCCAAGAGTCAATGATAAGGGTTTTTATCAAAAAGCCAATTATATAATGTATAAATTAATGAAAATAATGTATAAAATGTATTATAGTAGTTACGATTGCTTGCAAAATATATACTTCAGGCAAAATTGTGTGCTTGATGAAAAATGAGGACACTTGGGTGTTCCTGAGAACTTCAATAACACTACAAGTTGATGGAAATCAAATGTGGATTTCTTAGAAGGAAACTTGGTCCAGTTTATTCCATATAATTCCATGTTATGTTTTTTCTTGGCACATGAGCTTATTTCTGTACTGAGTTGCAGCCACCCATCATTTGGTGTCTTAAAAGTACAAACAGAGCCTACATAAAGTTGTTGTTATAAAGATGGTACTAGCAGTTACTGCTTTCTAGCATACTAGTTTGCCACTTATTTGCTTTTATTCAAATAACTTAGAATTTTTTTAAAGTCAAGATTACATTGTTTAAACCTGATCAATGTTTTTCATGTTCTTTGGATAAGAAACAGCTTTCCATGGGAAAGCCATACCATTTCCTTCATAGAAAACATTTTTCCCCACATTTATCAAATCTATCTCAAATTTTATATTTCCAGTTTTCAACAAATCTGCTTTTATAGATAAATGTGTTTAAAACATGCTGCCTGTCTGTCTCCTGATCTCCATTTTAAAAAGTCAGTACCAATCTGGCTTCTTTTTAATGTTCTTACAGTAAGATCAATTTTATTGACAAGTCACGTATTTGTAATAGAAGATCATCCATTTTACATTAGTATTAAGATTCTTGAGCAAATATTATCCAATTCAATGATTTATATTTTTTTTAAGACTCTGAAACCACTCTTACTTGGAGTATAATAATATCTGCAAGTTCCCAAATTCTTTATCCTTGTTTTTTATTTTCACTATTTAGGGTTTTTTCCCCAATAATTATATGATTTGGGGGAATATGAATATAATTTCTACCATTTCTGCCATGGGTTTAAGACCAACATTAGAGTAGATCAAGTATATTCTAGCACAGTTTAATGCTTCTAATGTATGTATTAATCACTATGGCTGTTTCACTGTGATGGTCTTATTTGCCATATTTTTTGCTTGCATTTATTTTTTTTCAAAGTTTGTGATAGATGCATTAGCCCATATATTCTCTATGACAATTTCTTTGATTTGCTGAATAAATTCATTTTGTAGTGTAAAAGATGCACTGTTCTGTTTGTTAATGTCACATCACTCTGAAAATTAAACTTACTATAATGATTCATAAAGAATTAATGGCTATTAAATGCTGATTACTTCTTCAGTTCCACAAGACTTCCCTTTGTTTCATTTCAATGTCTCTTCGATAGAATTAAAATAATTCTTATTAAAATGATTTTAAATGATTACAGAATTACAATCAAAATAATATATTTCTCAAATGTCCGTGAAAAATTGGTCAGATTTCATATCAAGAATTGTGAAAAAGTACTGGCTAAACAAAGAAGTTAAATGCTGAAACTCCTATATTTTTAAATCTGTTTTCCATGGCACTCATTTCCACTTCAATTCCAGGGAGATTATCAAAACTAAAATGAGACCAAGCAGAAGAAACACTGGAAAATAATTCCCCAGTGATCCATTTTTATTTTGAATGAAGAATCATTTTGACAAACAAGTAAGATAATTTTGATTGAAAGGATTATTTATTTTTCCTTGTTTATTCAATTTTGTTAAGGCAACTCAGGACATTTATTCAATTTTGTTAAGACAATTCAGGACACATCCCAACATAGAATCTGAAAATAATATTTGTTGGCAGTAGAGCTGGCCAATCTGTGGGATTCCATAGCCACAAGTAATCTCCAGACTCTTTATTATGGTCTCTGGAGTTGTCATCCCTCCCAGACAAACCAGACAGGAAATATGACAAGGTAAACTAATTCTACTTTATTGCGAGACCACATTAACAGAATCTTGCAAGTCTGAAACTGCAAACATCCCACCATCACTTTTAATTGTTTGATCCATTAGGGCACGTCTTTTCTAGATTTCCCTCTCTGATCAATAAACCGTTGGAGCCTCCTGCCTCTCTTGTCTGATTGTCCACACATTCCATTACATCAACCCTAATGACCACATTGTCTAATTTCAGTGGCACAACTATAGAAAACTATCAGAACTAAGGTTCATGATCCCTAAAGAGATAATAAATTACAAATACTATGGACGTAGTTGAAGAACAGATCCATTTTAATCTGCAACCATTGTTTTAGTAATCTTAACTACCTTATTATACAATCCAAAACACAGAAATAATATAACAAAGTGGCATTAAATTGATTAATGTTCCATGCTGATTTATATCTGCAGAAACAAGGCAGTCAGAACTTAACTGCCCTTTAGAAACACACTCTGGGGAATTCGTTTTCTTCAAAAGAGACTTCTTTGATATATTATTGATGCTTTTGAACTTGGAAAAGATTCCTGAGAATACCATGGATAGCCAAAACAAACAAACAAATATATCATTGAACAAATCAATCCATAGTCAATCCACTAAAGGCACACACGATGAGGTTCAAGTTATCGTATTTTGGACATACTATGTGTGACTATTTAGATCTCTGGATAATGTCTGCTGTCAAAAGAAGCTACTGGTACTTAATATTCTATAGATTTCCTTGCAATTGTAAGAAGGAGCTCACCATTGCTGTTCATTCTTGTCATGGAAACTCTCACGAAAGAACTACAAGACATCCCCTGGACCTTGCTCTATGCCGATAATGTCATGCGCAGCTGCCATCAGTTTATATGCTGCCCTTCTCCCCAAGGACTCAAGGCGGCTTACAACAATAAAAATGCATGCAAAGATCTAAATTAAAACTGTCAACAATATATAAATCAGGGACAAAAATTTAACCAAAGTTAAGACCAATTAAAACCACATTAAAACCAAATAAGAAAGGCCCCATAGTTGAAATAACCAGGTCTTCAGGTCGTGACGGAAGGAGTGGAGGTTGGGAGCTGTCCGGAGCACCATGGGTAGCTCGTTCCACAGGGTTGGTGCACCCACAGAGAAGGCTCTCCCCCTGGGGGCCACCAGCCGACACTGTCCGGCCGATGGCACCCTGAGGAGGCCGACTCTGTGGGAGTGCACTGGGCGCTGGGAGGATGCCATTGGCAGCAGGTGGTCCTGCAAATAACCCGGGCCCAAGCCATGAAGGGCTTTATAGGTTAGCACCAGCACCTTGAATCGCACACGGAGGGCACCCGGGAGCCAGTGCAGCTCATGCAAGAGAGGTGTAACATGGGAATACCGAGGTACTCCCATAATAACCTGCGCAGCCGCATTCTGGACCAGTTGAAGCCTCTGGGTGCTTTTCAAGGGCAGCCCCATGTAGAGGGCATTGCAGTAGTCCAACCTCGAGATGACGAGGGTGTGAGTGACCGTACATAGAGCATCTTGGTCCAGGAGAGGGTGCAACTGATGCAACAGGCAAACCTATGCGAAGGCCCCCCTGGTCACTGCTGTCAAGTGATCTTCTAGAGTAAGCCGTGAATCCAGGAGGACACCCAGATTGCGAGCCCTTTCAGAGGGAGATAAAACCTCCCCTCCCATCAAAAGAGATGGGGACTCATGGACATGAGACGCCAGTATCCCCAGCCGGCGTCAGTCTTGGAAGGGTTGAGCCTGAGCCTGTTCCTTCCCATCCAGACCTGCACTGCCTCCAGGCACTGGGACAGCACGTCAAAGGCATCACTGGGTTGGTCCGGGGTGAAGATGTAAAGCTGGGTATCATCAGCGCATTGATGATACCTCACCCTGAACCCACGAATGATCTCACCCAGCGGCTTCATATAGATGTTAAACAGGAGGGGAGAGAGAACCGATCCCTGAGGCACCCCACAAGTGAGGGGCCTAGGGGTCGATCCCTGCCCCCCTGCCAGCACAAACTGAATGGCCCGAGAGGTAGGAAGAGAACCACTGCAAAACAGTGCCTCCCACTCCCAAATAGTGGATAGTCAACTGCCCCCTTCCCCGATCATTTAACCACTGTCCAGAGATGAAAATCAGGTCGAATGTGTGTCCTCCGCTATGGGTCGGGTCCTGAATAACCTGAGTCAGGTCCATGGCCGTCATGGAAGCCATGAACTCCAGGGCTAACTCGGATGTCTCGCCGATAGAGGGTAGGATAAAGTCTCCCAAGACCATCAGTCTAGGGAACTCAACCACCAATTCGGCTAAGACATCCAGCAGCACGGGCACGGCCGAAGATACATAGCTGGGAGACAGGTAAATTGAAAGATGGTGGACCTTTTAATAGGACAACGGTTTATATCTGACAATAATCATTGCTGACTAAAGCTCAAACTCATGTTTAGCCTTTTAGCAGCTATTCCCAAACAATAAGAAATAACAATTTGCTCTGATCTTGAATCCATTCTCTTGCCTTAAAGCCAAAGTAACTGCAGAAATGCAGGCAAGAACAGTGCTGACTTGCTACATACTGCCTGTTGAGCTAAAGCAGAGAGAGTCTGAAGAATGACGGACTGGAGAGATTGTGCCGCAGACATGTTAAGTAGTTGCTTTAGCACTGTGATTTTATAGATGCTGTTAGATGATGCCTGAGCTAGGAAGCCGAGGCAGCGCTTCCACTGGTCCATGGGGGAGGGCTTTCCTTCCCCGGTGCATTCGGCTCCCATTAAAATGAATCCTGCATGTTCTCCTCATTGACAGATCATCTACAAAAGGCTCCTTTTTGTTTCGCAGAAAAAGAGGGTCATGAAAAAAAATGGGAGGTGTACATGTACACAACGAAACACAATGGCTGCTACATCTGCCTCCTCTCTTTTCAAAGAATCCAGTCTCTCTCTTTCTCTATCTATCTATCTATCTATCTATCTATCTTTATGGCTACAGAACATGTTGGTTCTCTAATGGAATTGGCAGAGTGGGTGGCATCAATTGTAGATTCAGAGCGTGGGTGGATTTGCACTTTGTGGATTTTATTTTTCCAAGATAATATTACTAATCTAAGCAGGGCAGAGGATGGCAAATACTAATGAATATTGGGAGGAGAAATTGAAGGAGGAAAATCATAAAGGCTCACTATTCAAAGTGCAGAATATGTGGCTTGTCCCAGTCTTGTTACTGAACAGTGGTTCTTGGCTTTTCATTGGAATTTTTTCCTACTGGGAAAAAAATGGAGTTTGAAGCCTAAAGTGTATGTAGTCTAAAAATCAATCTTATTGACGTTGTTATAAAAACAAACACTTGTTTAATCTCCACGGCCCAACTCCATGGTTCAACTCTTCCTGAAGAGTTTTATGTAATAAAGGCAAAGTTCTTAAATCTGGATCAGAAAAAAAATATCTTCCTCAAGAAGATATCTCAAAAATATAGATGCTTCATACAGACCAAGATGCTCCTTCGGATAATCTGGCTGCTAAACATGTATGCAGAGTTTTAAAGGTCAAAATCAGAATTTTGAATTAATCCTAATGAGAGCAATAGGCAGAGCTCATGTTCTATATTCTGATTACTTGGCAAAGGGGATTCTGCACATCTGATTTTTTTAAAAAAAATCTCAACAGCAATACATTACATTTATCTATTTCAGTTTTAATTATTACACACATTAAGAATAGGTTGATTGCTTTTTTAGATGTATCTACAACTCCCTGGAAAACTGGTATAAAGAAAACCTGTTTGTGCCTCCTTTTGTGTTTTCTGAATTACTTAATATTTTGGCCACTGAAAGTTATAAGAGCAGCAGCTGGTTCTGGGAAATTGTGTGTGTGTGTGTGTGTGTGTGTGTGTAGAGTGGATAAGGCCCTGAAGCATTTCTCTGTCATCAAGCTGGTCCTCTAGAATGGTCTCCCACAAGAAATACACTTGGTCCTAACTCAGGTCACTTTCCCAGAGTTTTCAGAAATGAAGCTTTTCTGGAGGGCATTTGGAGGCTGATATCAAATGCCATCCGGAACATAACGCTATGTGCCAGCCCTTTGTGGAAGACCAGTTAAGGACACCAATGCCATGTAAGTTAATATTATTTTTTTATTGTGAAGCTACATTAATACAATCTTGCAAGTCTGTGTCCAGGTAAATCAGTCAGGAGACATGACCAATTTATTTATTTATTTATTAACAGATTTGTATGCCGCCCTTCTCCCGAAGGACTCAGGCGAACAGAAGTTAAAAAACATACAATGACAATTAAAATCCAATTAAAACCAGTTTAAAATCTAGAATAATAAATAATAAAAACCCCAATATCAGAATCAGCCCATTTGTTGAAACAGCCAAGTCTTTAGGTCAAGACGGAAAGAGCGGAGATCGGGCGCCGTCCGGAGCTCGGTGGGTAACCCATTCCAAAGGGTAGGTGTGCCCACAGAGAACGCCCTGCCCCTGGGCGTCGCCAGCCAACATTGTCTGGTCACAATTGAGCTAATTCTACTTTATTGTGAAGGTATATTAATAGAATCTTGCAAGTCTGAAAGTACATATCTCCCACCATCACTTTTAATAGTCAGATCAATTAGGACAGGTCCTAAATTCCTTACTCTGACCATTAAGCATCTGCACATTCCTCCTTCTCAACTGATATCCCCAGACCTTCGCTCCTTCCACCGTGACCTGAAAACGTGGCTTTTTAACCAAACTGGCTAGGGTTGACCAATTTAAAATTTTTATATTTAAATTGAATTTTAATTTGTATTATGCCCCTTTTTAATTTTTTAATGTCTAATGTTGTATTGTCATATGTTATGTATTATATGTGTATATGTTTTTTTATATATGTTTTTATATTATCTATGTTTTTATTGTGAGCCGCCCCGAGTCCTTCGAGAGAAGGGCGGCATAGAAATTTAAATAAAATAAAATAAATAAATAAATAAATTATATGCTTTCGAAAATAGTCCAGAAACATCTCCAAGTTCAAAACAGAGTGGCTGGATGACTCGCTGGGACTTGTCAATATGTTCATATTATATCAATAATTTGCTCTTTACACTGGAAGCCTGTCTAGTTCTGATTCCCATTAAATTGCTTGTTTTGATGTTTAAGCTTAAATGCTTTATGACCAGGTTACCTAATGCCTAATCCTCTATGCACCTATCTGGATCTTAAAATTGTCTAATGAGGCCTTCCTCCAGATTTTTCAAAGGATAGGAAGTGGCATTCTTGCAGACAGCTCTTTTTTTGTGATACCCTCCATGTATGAAATTCTCTCTTCAGAGAAATTCAACTGGTATTCATATTATTGTCATTTCAATGCCAGGTGAAACCTTGCATTTTACTATGCTTCTTAATTTCTTTTTAATTTTTGTTACTTTAGTTTTTGAAAGATCTCTTTGCTACCCATTACTTAGGATGATGTTTTTATTTTTTAATTTTGATGTTATTCCTCATTTCTTAATATGTTTGACTGTAAACTGACCAGGAACTTTAGCTGTTGACAATTTTAAATAAATATGTAAGGACTCAATTAAAAGGAAATATTTTTAAATCCATGGATAGAATACCAAAACATTTCCAGTTACAAATTACGATTTACTATTCAAATGCAATAATCCTGCAACATGCCATTCTGGTTTAATACAATTGCAAGCACACAACACCAAGAAAAAAACTAGGCACAAAGAAAGACAAAGAGCTGAATTAAAAAAACATGAAAAAGGACATAACACATCAAAGGAACAAATTTGTCTAAAAAGTATAATCATATGCATCGCAGGCATTCTAACACATAAGCAGAAATTTTATTATTCTTCCTAGTCAATTCTAAACAGAAGGGCATGTCATCTCGTAAGTACACACAGATGCACAAACTTACACTAACCAAATTCATTTTTTATTCATTCAATGTTAATCTGAATACAAAACTATAAAAGTAGTTCTGATAGTGGAGGGTTTTTTTTTTACAGGAAGGGTGTGTTTTGAAAAAAAAGATTTTAAATTTCTACATTTTTATCATTTTTACAGAACATGGCCATTGTTTCTATCTAGATCTTTTTCTGCAAGCTGGTATTCTCTAGGTGTCTCTTTGTACCTGCCAAAATTTTAATTCCTTAAGCAATTCAACCAAACATTAAGCCTAGTGTCTACAAATATCTGGATACATTAAGTCCAGGTACAGCAACTGCCATAAAGGTAAAGGTTCTCCTCACACATATGTGCTAGCTGTTCCCGACTCTAGGGGGCGGTGCTCATCTCCATTTCAAAGCCGAAGAGCCAGTGCTGTCTGAAGACTTCTCCATGGTCATGTGGCCAGCATGACTAAACACCAAAGGCTCATGGAACAGTTACCTTCCCTCCAAAGGTGGTCCCTATTTTTCTACTTGCATTTTTTACATGCTTTCGAACTGCTAGGTTGGCAGA
>JANHFM010001923.1:14148-24506 GCA_032468115.1 Grayia smithii
GGGGGTTATATTGTAAAAATTTTTATAAAACTTTTTCAATTAAAAAAAAAAAACATACCAACATTTTATTGCATTTTTTTCATCTCTCAAGATAATACTCTTTTCACATTTTAAATGATTAGCAAGTGACCAGAGGAATGTGCCTTAGTCATAACTTTTGATTAATGAGGTGATTTATGTATGGAGCAGCTGCAGACTTCTTTAAATATAATAGCATCTGAAATCATTTCAGGTTCCTGTTTTTTTGTTTTTTTAAAAAAAATCCATTTTCTTTCAGTACAAGGTGAAAACAGAATGGCTCTTTCTGGTCCCTCAGCAATTTCGTTAACCTATCGGCCTCGGCATATTCCATAATTTTCCAAATTAACATATCCTCAGATGGCAGATCTTTACTCTTCCATTTCTAAGGACCAGAAAGAGCCTGAATATTATTGTTGTTGGGATAAATGGTACTTATAGTTGGATAATAGACTCAAAAGATGTTACAATTTGTTTTTACGTACTTTGAAACTGATGTTTTCTGTTGTATGTGCTTGCCGCGGGAAACAATTTTTTATTATTTTTGTTGTTTTTGTATGGATTAAAATTTAATTTAAAAAAATAAAAAAAAAGAATGGCCAAATTAATCCGTTGCAAAATGGAATCTGAATACCTTGGCTGCATTAACTTTATCTGGAGCAGGAGTATCAAACTGGATTTCTTTGAGGGCTGGATCAGCACTGTAGTTCTCTTCTGTGGGCTGGCTCTGGGTGGGTGGGGTGAGATGGGATGGACGCCTCTTGCAGCACTCTGCCAGCCAAAAAGGGGTAGGAGGGGTGCACACGGCCTCCCCGCGCCCCATTTTGGCTGCCAGAGGCACAGTAGGCCAGTCCTTTGCTATTTCCAGGCCGGCCCCATGGGCCAGATTTAAGCACCCAACAGGAGTGGCTCAAGATCACCAGTAGGCTATGTGCTTCACAGTCTTCTGGTTTCTAGCCCGGTGCATTAACCAATACATCACGTTGGCTTTTCATGCACTTATGGACATGATCAAATACTCTGTTTTCATTTACAAAAATGCTCTGATCCTGTAGAGTTTCTATGACTGGAAGAGAGCAGGACATGACTTCTTGTTGTTCTCTCTTTCTTCTTCAGCTGCTGAAACAGATCTCGGGCTACAGACTAGAGAGGATCAATAAAAGTTCTTCCCTTCTACCCATTAAGAACAACTGTTGAATAAGACATTACAGCATGCAAGTCACTGACATAAACTCAAGCAGCCCAGTGCTTTTGAATTATTTTTTTTACTAAAACACCATTCTTGCGAAATGGGAAATTGACTGCAGCACTTCTATTTTTAAAAAACTGTCTGGTTATTTAATATAATGTTGATGATTGGAAACATATTTTGAACATTAAAAGTAATTTGAGAAAACTCACATATTAATGAAATTAAAACAAAGTATTTTTCAGAGGGATTTTTTTTAAGTGAATCCTATGAATAGCCAAATGCAGTAATAAAATAAATGAAATCTGAGAAAATCCAAGTTGACACATTTTTCTTGCATTTATTCATTTCTCTCTGCACTCTCCCCAAAATTAAAGGTGCTGAAACGTGCTCACATCAAGTTAAATTATAATAAAAATTAGGAAAAGAATGCCAAAGAAAATGAATTCATCCTATCCAAAATGGTATCAATGATAAACTTTGGAGAAATCTTAAAGTTGGCTTCAGCTGCTTCACTAACCATGCAGGTACGAACAACAGTTTTCTAATTTTAATAAATTATTTTATGTTTGTTAGTTAACACATTAGCTTAACTGTTTCTGCGCTAACTTGAAATTTTTGAAGAATTACTCCAAGGTTTTTCTTGAGCTTTTAAATATAAAATGTGTATCTTTAAATCATTTTTACAGGCAAAAGGTGTATTTTTTTTTGCTAAATATTAATTTCATTATAGGTTAAAACAGTCAAAAGTCATGTCAAAAGATTACATAGCTACCATAGCATGGAGTCACTTTCTTTTTTTTTATCAGTCACTCCTTTTTATAATATAATATAAAATACAACAATACAAAAGCAAATAATAGGAAAAATAGGGGAGGGAAAGGGGAAGAGAAAAGTGTAGAGAAGAAGGGGAAAAGAAAGTTTTGACTTTCGATTCCCTTTCATACAGTAGAATAAGAAATAACATCAAACCTCAACTTTTTACTTTCACCTAATAGTATAAACTAGCCATTTTTTGTAACAACAGATCTATCGAATCTGTAAAACCCAAAATCAAAGTTTCATTTTTTTCCACCTCAAGCAGGAAGTCCAGGAGTGGTTTCTAAGTAGAAACAAAAGTACCGTTTTTTCTCGAAAATAAGACCCTGTCTTATATTTTTTTCAACCCCAAAATAAGTGCTTGGCCTTATTTTCGGAGAGGTCTTATTATTATTTTGGGCAGGGGTGGGTTCTACTTACCTTTACTACCGGTTCTGTTCATGCACGCGCTTCGCTCGCATTTGCACCGAACGCGTGCTCCGTGCATGCATACTAACTTCTCTCCTTGAAAAAACCTCGAAACAAGTACTCTGCGCATGCGCAGAGCAGAAAAAAGTAAGTACGGGCATGCGGGTGGGCCCAGCTCCTGGCCGCGGAGAACCGGTTCAGTGACATCACATTGTCACCGCTACTGGATCGCCCAAACTGGGCCGAATCGGGAGCAACCCACTATTGATTTTGGGGCACATAGAGCAAGAGCCATCTTACCTGATTTCCAGCTCTGTCTCCCTAACCCTAACCAGAGGAAATGGTGGGGGCCAGCTGCACATGCATTTAAATATTTTCGGGGAGGGCTTATTTTCAGGGGGACTTATTTTAGCGCACGTGCTCAAAAGCCCGATTGGGCTTATTATCAGGGGATGTCTTATTTTGTGGGAAACAGGGTACTTGTGTTTTTTCTTTCTTTTATCAAAGCAGTCAATTTAGCCATCTCTGCTAACTACTCCAGCTTTTGCAACCATTCATCCATTGTGGGGATTAAAGTGTCCTTCCAATTTTGTGCATAAAATAATCTTGTTGCCTTCAACATATATAACATCAAAGTTCCAAGTCTTTTTCCATTAAACCCAAAATAAAAGTTTCTGGTTTTATCTTTATGTTCCTTTTAAGAATCTTCTGTATTAGAATATGAATCCTACTCAGGGGTGGGTTCTACTTACCATTACTACCGGTTCACAACAGGAGCATGCGTGCACATGCGCAGATCATCCATGATGATGTCTGGGCGGGTGGGCAGAGCCTCCCACTACTTTTACTATCGGTTCACAAGAACCAGACCGAACCGGGAGCAACCCACCACTGATCCTACTCTAATATTTCTTTGCTATAGTAAGGTGTCGCTTTCAAGTAACAATTTCAAAAGCTTGTAAAGTATATTGCCTAACAAGTGTATCTGCATCATACAGAGATAACAGCTACTGAGGTATCGCTTTCAAATAAACTAAATGGTCTTCAATGTGAGTTCTTCTTTTAATCCAACATTTAATTGATTGTTCATTGATCATGTTTATCAGGTATTGTATCAGATTATCTGGACTTAAATACTCGACAAACATACTGTATAAACAATATTATTTTCTTGCCCAAGTTGTTAAATACATTTTTGTCAAATGTTTTATCAGCATGTATTTCCTTGAGTTAGTTTTACGTGGATTTAATCATACATCTAATACCTGTGCAAAGTATTTCCAAATTCATATTTAGTTTCTTAGCTGCTCCTGAGTAGGCACTTTAAACCGATGATTATGAAATATAATATGTGAATATGTACTTATACTCTCAAGGCCAGGATCCTGGTTGATATCAGCTACTACCGGAAATGCTTTCCTAAGCATAGATACAGAGTAGTGTTATGTATTTAATGTTTTAGATCAGGCAGCTTTTAGAAGTAAATCAGGCTGACTTTTTTTAATGACCAAAAAATAAAACAGCCCAATCCAACTATAGTTACATGTAAATAAATCTTCAACATGTTATTTGCCCAAATATCCCTTTTTGGTTAGTCATTGTTTGGTGAGCAAGAAATACAATGTACCATCATGCAACCACAGGCAAATCAGGTCAGACTGTGACTTTGCTCACAATTGCAATGGTTGCATCTCCTCACCTTCCTCTGGCTCACTCAGCACAAAATAGGGTTCCATGTTGCTAACCAAGCCAATAGACACTGCTCTTATCACTGGCCCTGATGATGCATCAAACATACTATTCCAATTGAGATTGATGCACATTAGTTTTCACGGAGATCGGAGTGTCAAACTCATGGCGGCATCACATTATGTATCGCGACTTTTCCCCCTTCGTTAAACAGGGCATGGGTGTGGCCAGCGCATGACGCATCTGACCTGTGGGTCATGAGTTTGACAGCCCTGCTCTAGATGGTGATAGGAGAGCAACTTTCACTGGATGGGCCAACCCTTCTGCATGCCTATAGCTTAAACTTCACCAGGGCAACTTATATAATCAAAAGTTCTCTTATCCTTGGATACATATGGGCTGGTAAGCATGAATGCCTTCTGGGGAACCAAATGCTTCAGCTGTTGCATGATCCCAATGCAAAGTTGGGCTGTTTTACTCAGAGTCCAGCTTTTCTCGAAGTTCATCTAAGGAATTTACTAAGAAAAGAACTAAGATTTAAAATGGGCTTACAGTGACTATTTCTGCATCCAATAAATTCATTGTAAAGAAGACTTTATAATGACTTGTGCAAATCCTGCCTCAAGTATTGTGGGTTAAAGGAACATGCAGTTAAATACTGGTACCATGTGACACATAGCTATTTGGTATTTGAGCAGCTGTACCATTGTTTATCATCCCAAATCTGTTGCTGACACATCATGGTTTGCAAAACACAAGGATAGGATCCATATCTTCTATGGCCTGATCTGCAGCTAGATCATGTTCCTTTAGTTGTACATTTGGAGCTGGTTTATTGAAGTCATCATTCTAGCTCAATTTATTAGATGCAGTCTCATCTGCTTGCTCATCAGTCTTTTGTGCCATAGCCCTCCACCATACAATTGTTGTTTGATTGTTCTGGAGAACTGTGAGCAAAACGAAGTGGCTATAGGTTTATGTTGACACTCCTACACTTTTTTCATAGGTCAATGGTAGCCTAGAACCTGCTTAGTAGATTCCTAACCAAGTTCTTTATGTATCTCACTGCTGAACTAATGTGATATTACATGTTCCAGACAAGGGGATGTAGTCAACCAGTTGTAAGTGACTAAAGGCAAACACAAAATACATTAATTTAGTCATACCTGCCCTCTCAGAGACAGAGCTGGATTTAAGCATAAATTCCCTTGATACTTCAAACTGATAACTAAGCCATCTTGGTAGAGCAAGTTGACATCCTTTGATCCTTTGCTTTTGAAGATGCAAACCTGGAATGCCATCATCATAGTTTCAGCTTCTCTTTACTGTTATCAGTTTTCCTCGCTGCATTCCTGTTTGAGTCAATGGATGTGATTTCTTCCAAGGCCAGGTCTCGTGGGTAGGCCGGAGAAGTTCTGCAGCACAGTTTCTTCTACCCTTCACTTTTTCTCCCCATCAACATAATCTCATCTCATCTCATCCCATCATCTTCCTTCCTTCCTTCCTCCCTTCCTTCCTTCCTTCCTTCCTTCCTTCCTTCCTTTTCCTCACTTCAAAAAACTCTTCCCTTTGCACCTTCTTAATGTCTTATGATATGGATTATTTCCAAGAAAGCTAAGGTTATTCCTTTACCAGAATTGTACCAAAAAATATTTTACACTAATGTCAATGTGTTTACTCATACTCTTGTCCCATGGTATCTTTATGTTCTAATCTAGGATATCTCTTCCTAAATTTTTTAAACAGAAAAGTAATACTTTTACAAGGGATATTTCCACCATCCTAATGCAACATAACTTTTAGGTTTAAAGGTTTATCTCCAAAATAGTCTTATCTGCTTATGTTAATTCCAAGCTGCTTATAAAAGATTATTAGGAATCTGAGAATAAAGCAGAAGGAACCCTAGACAGAAATTATCAACAGATGAGATAAAACATCATCAGTAGCTTAACTCATAAATGGCAAGTCAGTCCAAGTTACCAAAAAGAAAAAAGTCTTACATTAAATAAATAAATAAAATATATCAGGAAGATGTTCAAACAGATTTCACCTTAATGAGCTTGGTAATTTAAGATGGGTGAAAATTCCAGTAGTAGTTTTCAAGATTCTGTAGTTTTCAAGATTAATGTTTCCAGTTGTTGCATTAAATTTTTTGTTGAAGCCTCTGTAATTCTTCTTTCCTTGATTGTGGCCAGCTATAAAGATTTTGACATTGCTATATACTATATGCCGACTTGGATTCTAAATATTTGATTCAGAAGTCTATTCTTCCTGGTGGTAATAAGTAGAAGGTAATTTTTGATTAAAGTTTCTCTCTTTGCAAGTCCCCAATTTGGTCTGATGAAGCAACAGGCTGAAGGGCTGCGCATTTTCAGAAAATGGAAATCAACACTTGCTTTTTTCTGTCTACAGGATAAGAATTCAATACAGGTGGACAATACAGGTGGCCACACAGAATTTTGGATCAGTTCCTACTGCTGTACTACAATAAAAAAAATTAACTCTGGAGAAACTGAATTCTCAACTATTTTGCAGAACAAAATTAACTTGACAATGTGCAATTTCTAAATGGAGAACAAAGTTAGTACAACACATTAATTTGAAAAGATGTGCATTCTTTAGAACAGCAGTCTGGTTCAATTTGCCAATTTCTCTGATTCATCTCTGGCTAATAATGGGCTTGCAAACAAACAGGACCCCACCCTGCTTATTTCTTTGTGTCCCAGGGGTCAAGAATAAGTATTCTTACCAAAAGCACTTCCAAGTGCAACTTTTTTTCCCCTGCAGATCAGTGATTGCTGATCTTCTTTGGTTAATCCATTTACAGTCATAAGCTTGGCTGTGCTTTAGGAGCAGATACAGCTGTGTTGGACACTAAAGTCCAAATTGTGAATCAGATGAATAACCGTATTCCATATTATCTTCATTTCCATCTCTCTTTTTTTTTTTTGCTTGTTCTCAAGTGCCAGTTTTTATAAATGTCAAGTCTTGGCCCAGGACTTTAGGAGTTGGGGGCACCATTGTTCTTCTTATGGGTGCAAAGCAAAGGATTCCTGTCAGACAAAGCTGAGCTGATTCCCACATTGCTTCAAGAACACACACGCAGGCACTGTGCCAAGCTATTACAAAGGGACAAGAGTCCGAACATTTTCCCCATCAAGTCCGTGGTCTCCCCCTGGTCCATGAAACACTGGCTCTTGTTCTTTGACCAAGTGAAGAACTGGAAGATCAGGCCAAAAAAACGTATCTGATATGAAAATTCGCAAGTACAGATTTACATATTGACTGAAAAATTCAAAGGCATTGCCAGTTATCTGCTGGCATTTTTTCCAGAGTGTTAATTTGCAAGACCTGCCTGGAAAGGTTGCATATTAATGAAAAGTATTGTTTCTGATTGCTGTTTAGGCTTCATGTACACTTTATTAATTCAAGTGCAGTGAACATATTTGCATGTATGGCACTAACCTGAAATGTATTATAGAAACAAATTAAAGATCATTTATTGAATCCTTAAGATTCTGCTCTGCATTGCATGCAAACAGTCATGGGAAAGGCTGTCCCATTCAAACAGGAAACAGACTTAGTCAAAGCATAATAGAGGTTCATCACGTTTATTCTGAGCTGACTATCCTTGAACCCAACTAGATATCAGCACCTGCTATAGGTATATCATAAAAACATTTTAAGGATGTCATCATAAGAGAATAACAGACACTAGTTGAGGTGGCTGCTATAGAAATTAAATGAATGAATAAAATTCCTTCCATTGGACTTTTTCAGACTAAGAAGTAAAGGAATTGAAGCTGCAGAGCAATAAGATATACTCTCAGGATTCTCTTTAGTTTATTCTACACAACGATAAGATAAATTCAAGAAAATGAAATGCTAATGAAGTTCACCAGCATCTTGAGAATGAGGTCAAGAAACAGAATTATTTTTCATACAGTTTATGGAAACTGGAAAAGACATTTTGGTCCAGAATTAATCTATTGATGTCCATCTCTTCTTAGACTAGAATATATATTTTACATGAAATGCTATTTTGGCTAATTATGGGACCTTGGGGATTCATGAGCCATTATGGGATTTTAATGTGCTCAGGTCATATGACTCTTTCAAGCCCAAAGTGTTACTGTAAACCTAAAAGGGTTCTATATACTGACAGTTATTAGCATGTCACTATGATTGGTTATTTTTGCTGATACATTCTTTTATGTAAGCAGTGATTAGGGGTCAAAGTGAATTGTAACCAAACAATCAATCATATAAAAAAGAAATGGGAAGAGAGAAAACATTTTGCTCTGAATGGATGGAATTCCACTAAGGGTGAGTAATCCAGCATTTCTAAGTGAGCTAAATCTCCCACCCTTCAATTTATCCCTCTAAAAGGGGAGAACAGTTAAATGATTTTCCTGGGAGTGAGCCAATTATAAAAATATTCACTTTATCTTGAATGCAAGGTGGCTATGGAACTCAATAAGCAATAGCCAAAGTGGGCGTCTACAGTCAAGAGCCCATAAGCTCCCAGTCTTTTCTTGGCAAACCTTGTTTTTCCTGCCTCCCACCCAACCTAAATTTGGTGATATGGTTTTTCAGTATTTTTTAAAAAGCAAACTGTGTTCTCTGCTATGATAAATGTTTAAAACAAACCAATCAACACACAGACACCCAAAAAAGTGGGAGAGTTAAGAAGAAAAAATTATCCTCCAAATTGGCTCTACTTTCTCCACTGACATCACCTAATCACCACTGTAGCCTTGTAGCCCACAATGGTCCTTTTTTCTTAGCATTCCCTTCAGCTACGAAAGTAGCTAACCCCTCTCATATATAAATGGTGTTTTGTTAAATATTAGTATTAGGGTTAAGATTAGGTTAGGAGAATTCAAGGAAGGATGGGTGCCCATCAGGGGTGAGTTCTACTTACTTTCACCACCGGTTCTCTTCATGCATGCACTTCATGTGCACTACAGTATTTACCAGCTGTAGGGCAGCTTAGAGGGGGGAAAAAGGCCTCTGCGCATGCGCAGAGCACTTAAAAAAGAAAAAAAAGAAAGAAAAATACGGTATGGGGGGAAAATGCGGGCAGGTGGGCCCAGCTCCCGGCCGTGGAGAACCAGTTCAGTGATGTCACATCGTCACCGCTACTGGATTGCACAAACCGGGCTGAACCAGGAGCAACCCACCACTGGTGCCCATATTATTAAAATGGTTGCAGCATTGTTCAAAAGCACTGGAAACCCTCCAAAAATATGGCATACAGTCAAGCCTGAAGAATTAGATTGAACTTACATTGATCTCATCAACTCTTGCTCTGATCCTGGTGGACATATACAGTAGAATGAAATAATAGGAATCTGTCACAAACTCTGATCCTGTAGATTCCAGGGCAGGAATGTCACTGCTGCCATTATCATCATCACCACCATCATCATCATTATCATCATCATCATCATAGATAAAACCATAAAGATTACAGCCCTAGTATGATACTAAAGATCTCATTGCTGGGATAATTTTCCCTTGCAGGAAGGGAAGAATCTTTCATTACATCCTTTACTTGATTAGATACTCTCCCACCCTCCCACCATCTGAAGAAAAGTAGCCTATTCAATTGCCCTAGAGCAGGGGTGTCAAACTGGCAGTCCACGGAACAGATGTGTCATGCGCAGGCCATGCCCACCCCAGCTCTGTGAATGGGAAAAATGTCGTGAGACATCACATGACTGCAATGTGACACCACGAGTTTGACGCTCTGTGCACTAGAGCTTGAAAACTCCAGGTCACAGATCTCTGGAAGTAGGAATCTCACATACTCAGCTATTATAAGATAGGATTGGAATCATAGTTCAGCTCAAGATAAGGTTGTTGCTTCAATCACTCATTGTCTTGCTCTCTGGGCTTCTTGTTTAAGTGAGATGGAACTGAAGGCTGGCTGGTTTCTGGCGTCAGTCAATACATTTTCTAAACTAGCTGACAAAACTCATTCTGCTTATCAAAGTTGTATCTATTATTAGGAGCTGCTGTAGCCTAGAGGTGGAGCTTTTGACTCACGATCAGGAGGTTGTGAGTTTGATCCTAGGTAGAGGTAGATTTAGGGTCTCCTGCTTGGGCAGGGAGTTGGACTAGGTGACCTGCAAGATCCCTTCCAACTCTGTTAATCTAGAACAGTGGTTCTCAACCTTCCTAATGCCGCGACCCTTTAATACAGTTCTTCATGTTGTGGTGACCCCCAACC
>JANHFM010001923.1:68153-88107 GCA_032468115.1 Grayia smithii
GCATTCTGGACTAACTGGAGCCTCCGGGTACACTTCAAGGGCAGCCCCATGTAGAGGGAGTTGCAGTAGTCTAGGCGTGAGACGACCAGTGCTTGAGTGACTGTGCGGATAATCATATAAGTAATCATATCTCTCTTCTATTTTCTTCAGGGTCCACCAGGCCCTTCTGGACCTACAGGATTTCCTGGTACTCCAGGTTTTAAGGTATTTACTATCGCATGTATAAAAAGAGACAGAGATTAAATTAACACTGTAAAAATATGTTTTATATATATTAGCCTGTATTTGGTATATATTCCTTCGAAGGGAGGGAAAAAAGCCACTGTTACTGTGGAATATTGACAGGCACTGCTGATACATCCTTAATTCTTTCTATCTTCTACTATTCTACCCTCTGCTAGATACCGTTCTACGCACAGTGCATCAGCACTGTGAATATTTGAGATTTCATTGGGATAATGCTTTTTCTAAAGAATATTCATTAGCACATTGCCAACCTCTTTCCAACCACAAGGGATAATCCACTACCACCATCACCCCAATAAAACTCTCCAGCTGCCACATATTATCAATTTGATTGGTCTAACTTTCTCTCTCTCTCTCTCTCTCTCTCTCTCTCTTGCTTTACAGGGTGAAACAGGTCCTGCTGGTCCCGCAGGCTCTAGTGGACCTCCTGGACCAAAAGGAGATGCTGGTGCCCCAGGCCAACCTGGGGGTTCTGGCCCTCCTGTAAGTATGTGTTCTTTATAAAATAATGTGTTGAGTCTATTTTAGATTTTAGTAAAGTGTATTTTAGTAAGATCATAGTATTTTTAAAAATACATAACCTAATAAAAGCTATTATTTTTTGTCAATAGGGTCCTGGAGGACGTGATGGAAATCCTGGTACCAAAGGTCCTCCAGTAAGTGTCCCAAGCAGAGTAGTATATGTCACTGCATTTCCCTAAGTAATGTACATGCTGACTCAAATCATTCCATGGTATCTTTCTTGAGCTAATGTTGGTTTTATCCAGGGTGCTGCTGGAATTCCTGGTGCTCCTGGTCTAAGTGGAGCTCGTGGTCCTCCTGGTCCTTCTGGGGCTAATGGAATCCCTGGACAAAGAGGTCCATCTGTAAGTCATCAGCACGCTATTTTTTTATGTCATGATTACATGAAAAATGAATTCAGATACACACAAAATGTGCTATGTCGTAGAAATCTGTACAATGTCTTTTGACAGAAGGATATAATTTGGGTAGAGGGAAATAACTCCTGGGTTTCAGGTGTTTGCTTGTTTTTTTTATTTTTTTTCAATATGTGGAGATTGTCAACCTTTTTCTTCCTGTTGTGTAATTTTGATAATCTAAAACGTGGGAGGGCCAGAAGGTCCAAATATTAACAGTAAGAAAATGTTTTAAGAGAATTACATGCTGAGTAAGAATTTATAACATTTATAGATAATCTCAAAGAGGAGGGACAATATACATGTCTCCTCATTTATATATTGAGGCAATAAACATGTAAGATATTCAGATATTGGCTCTGAAACACCTTAATTTAAAGAAATTGACTTGGATCCAGAAGTAATGTTCAAATAATATGCTCACTTGCATATCTGCCTCCCTGTAACATTCAAAGGAGTTTCTATGTCCCAAGTTTCCTCTTTTGTGGAATCTTCTGTTTCCTATCTTCTCCTACAAGGAGAAATATACCAGAATAGCACTGAGTAATGGACTAAAATCAGAACAAGGATCCAGAAAGGAAGTAGGATTCTACCTAGGCCTCAGCAAATTAGATACAAACTTCATAAATCAAATCCAGTGAAAGGCTTTCTATTTTTTTTGCTAGCTAAAAATAATATAAAATGGCCTTCTATACTGGCAATATAGAACAATAACCAAAGAACATTGCATGGTTTATCATCTTTGTACAAATTTCTGTCATAGACTGATTCTGTAATAGCTGTCTCAAAACATCTTACCTATTTGTATGCCTAGCCTATCACCTTCATCCCCATATCAATATTGTCGATTCTCAGTAACATTTCGCTGTGAGAAATCTATCTAGTGCTTGCAGAAAAATTCACAGAGTAACAGTATTGATTCACATTACCTTTGTGCACACAATTCTTTGGATCCAATTCCAAATAAACTCTTGTCTTTGATTTTAAGCAAACTTCTAATCTACTACCAAGCTCTGTGTTTGATGGGACTGAACGAATCAGATTTGACAAGACAATTCATCAATCTTGTGTTCTTTTCAGGGTGAACCTGGTAAAAATGGTGGAAAAGGAGAGCCAGGACTAAAAGGTGAACGTGTAAGTATTGATTTATACAGCTGTAGTAGATCTGGAGTGGGACAAGCCTGACCTTTTTACTAAAATAGAATAAACCTTAATTTGAAACACTGTATTGTTCTGGTAAAAGTTTATCTTGAATGTCACTAGCTTTATCAATGACTGTTTGATGGCATTTTGTTATAAGGGTGAAAATGGCATCCCTGGTAGTTCTGGTCCTCCAGGAGAAGAAGGCAAGGCAGGATCACCTGGTCAACCTGGCACCAATGGCATACCTGGAGCTGCAGGAGAACGGGCAAGTATTCTAACAAGTTCATTTTAGACAGGGGGGTGGGGTTGAAAGTTTTAGACTTTCAAGAAAAGATTGGACTGCCATTTGCCAGAAATGGTGTAGGGTCTCCTACTTAGGCGGGGGGTTGGACTAGATGACCTATAAGGTCCCTTCCAACTCTGTTAATCTGTTAAGGAACACAAAGCAACCTATGGTAGTCAGCACTCCTTTTCCAGATACATTTGTGCCTAAAAGAGATTAAAGTGGTGAGATTATACACTATTTGTGTACGTCAGTTGTGGCTAAATTGCTAATCAAACCAATGGGATTATTCAGAAGGTTTGGAATTAAAAGCAGTATGATGGTTGTTCACCAGAGAAATGGCAATGGGATTGTTAATATTGGTAGAGAAAATTCTCTTGTTATCATTTATTTTTCTTCTGCTACGCTCTAGAAGCAAAATTTCAATTTGTTAACAAGGATATAATCTGTAGTCATTCTAGTCATTAGATCTCAGAACAATCAGACATAAGAACACAAACTGAAAATAAGCATTGACTTCTCAACTTCATTACTATGTGGTATACCTACCTTTGGAAATTCCTTCATGAGTTTTTCAATAAAAATGTCTGTGTTTCTATTTTTCAGGGTGCTCCAGGATTCCGTGGTCCTGCTGGTCCTAGTGGACCTGGAGGTGAAAAGGTGAAGAATATGTTTTTGGTTTCCAAAGAAATTTACTACTTTTTGTTCAGAGCACATTATGATTTGTAATCCCCTTTTCCTTCATGCCTTTGTATGATCATATTGTCCAATGTCATTTAAGGGGGCACCTGGTGAGCGAGGTGGTCCAGGCAGTACCGGTCCAAGAGGAGCTCCTGGAGAACCAGGACGGGATGGTAGCCCTGGCCTTCCGGGAATGAGAGTAAGTAGAAATCTCCTGGGTGTAGAATATAAAACTCAGAGACATTATTAGGAAAGATGCTACAAGAACAAAAGAAGACCAATGCATTCCCTTATTAATGATCAGATTCCATATTTCCAGATTGTAAATACTTGTTACATTTAATGTAAATATCTCGAAAACAGTTCTGAAAATCAGTTATATCTAAAAGATACCTGGCTTTCTTTATAGATAATACTTCACTGTTCCCTTAAGAATATAACTCTAGAAAATTTGAGGTATAGCTCTCAGAGAATTTGACAGGCTGTGAAGGAAAGGGAACAGTATTAAATATATGACCAGACCATAGTCTTTTGAAATTGTTTTAATTTTAATTAAATGTCAGTGCTAGTCAATCAGTTTAATTAATAGATCATTCATTATTTTTGGAAACAAAGGTCCCAGTATATCTCTAAAAGGCAAAGTCTTTAGCTCAGGATAAATTGTGAAGCCTTGCTATATAGGTTTTGAAGTTTGTAAAGAACTGTACCTCACTGTGGTAATGTAGTGTCGGCCATGTTGCACCACTTCTTTCTTTTTGCTGTTGTAGGAAGAAAAATAATATATCTACTGAGAAAAATCTAATGTCAGGAAGAACATATATAAACTAGCTTGGTCCCTTCTGTGCTAGATGTCCAGACTTATTTAATGTGTGGGCTCTTACCTGCAACCCAAGGAAGTTATTTTTCCTGTGAATTAGTAAAATCTTTCCTGTATAAAAAATAAATGTAAAAAACCAAGCAAACAGGTTACTCAGTCAGGTAAATCTTTAAATCAGTGAGTGTAGCATAGCTCTCTTAGGAAATGAAGTGTACTGGCCAAGTGCTTAGAATCCCCCTTCCCCAGGTAAAGTACCCTAAAAAATTGATAAATAGACTTTTAGCATCAAGAGCCATGGTACAAAATGATGTTAGTATTGAGTTTCATTATGATTTGGTTGAGTTTTTGCCTGTAACTTAACTTTTTGTGAACTGAAGAATCCTAAGCTTCTTTATTCACTTGGTTATCTTTCATGATGATTGCAGTAACCAATTGTTTACACCATCCAGTAAAATTAATTTGAGCTTCATTTCATATGACTATATTCTTAATAAAAGGCAAAGATTATGTCAGGTCAATTCAGTGATGATATAGAAATAGCTAGGTAGCCAATTTAAAAATGGTTTCCTGTTTTTTTCTTCCAAGATATTTTTCATCTTCCCAGTCTAGTCTATAAGTTCTGAGATTCTGTGGTAATCACACATACATGTATGAACCGAGCCCAATTTTGCTTAGCCTTTTTCCCATAAACTTAAGTCACCTAGAAATTTCAGGAAAGCTTTTTACCTCTATCATTGTAGACATGATTCTTGAAAAAAGCCTTATCTAAATAAAGCTTTTATTAATATTACAGTAAAGAAATGACTGTAATATTTCTGATTTACAATAACTATCTTACTTATATCCCTACCTTGTAGTATTAGCATCAGATATTTCTGAGCTCTATGGATGTCTCTCTTGATTTCTCTAATAAAAGTACCTGAAACAAATTATCCAACCAGTTCTATATCCCCATTTGTATTCTTAATCCCTATTTATGTAATAAAGTAGGGTTAGAAAATCTATTGCTTTGAACATGCACTTATTACATAATATTGTTTTTATTTTCTTACTCAGGGCTTAACAGGAAGTCCAGGTGGTCCAGGAGTAGATGGAAAACCAGGCCCTGCTGTACGTCACTATATTCTGTTG
Source organism: Grayia smithii (assembly GCA_032468115.1). Lineage (NCBI taxonomy): Eukaryota > Metazoa > Chordata > Lepidosauria > Squamata > Grayiidae > Grayia > Grayia smithii. The sequence continues at coordinate 73,372 of JANHFM010001923.1, forward strand.
TTTTACCTGATACTACTTTTGTTACTGTGCCTTACCTTGATGTCACTTTATGAGCATTTAATTTAGTTGCTTATTTCACTTCTTAGGGAATTATTTACAAGCATTTCATTGACCATTTTATTTAATGGCTCTGTAAGCCTTTTTACATAATCTCTGTATTAATGTCCATTAACGTCCAGAAGTGCATTAATTTCTGCTTCTGAAAAAAAATCAATTATATTTTAAGTGACCAAATAGGATAGCACTATTTATTTATTTTATTCATTCGTTCGTTCATTCGTTCGTTCATACATACGTACGTACATACGTACATATGTTCGTACATTCATACATATTCATTCATTCATACATTATTTATTTATTCGTTCATTCATTTGATACGTCGCACATTTCATTGGATGCTCAATGGCTTACAAAATGGTAAAAATGTAAATATAAAAACTTATTAAAATGAATAAATCTTAGATAAGAACTAAAAGGAGATGTATGGCAGGGGGGAAGGGTTTTCTCTTTTATGTCATCAACCACCTCCAATGAAAAGTGCCTGCATCAGGGCATCAAACCTGCCGGCAAATCCATATTTTAAGGTCCTTCTGGAAAGTCAGAAGGGTGGGGGCAGATCTCACCTCTGGCAGCTGAATGTTGGGCAGGGGCCACAGTGGAAAAGTCTGTTCTCTTTGACCACACAAACTGAAATTCCTTAACAGACAGGGTCTGTGCCAATCCCCTTCTGCTAGACTGAATGGGGTGGGCTGATCCCATTGTTTAAATGTGTCTGTGAATGTTTAATCTCAGTGGTCTTCCAGTGTTTTCTTATGTTTCTTCCTCTCTTCACCTCTATAACTTTCAGGGTTCACCAGGAGAATCAGGGCGAAGTGGTCCCCAAGGCCCAGCAGGTCCACGAGGTCAACCAGGTGTGATGGGCTTCCCAGGTCCAAAAGGCAATGATGTCAGTATAACCTCATTATTATCTAGACTTCCCTTGGATTTAGGATGATATTTTTTTTAATTTCTCTTTGAGATGTCAACTCTTTCTTTATCAAAAGTAAACCTAAACAAAAAAATAAGCTCTCAAGAATGTATTATTCACAGAAATGAAACTAATAAGAAAATATCCAAACATTTTACTATGAGCATATTAAACTGAAGTTGCCTTTGAACCCTATAATTTTTGGTGTATAATAATTGGTAAGATATTAAACTGCATCTTTTGTATTTTAGGGTTCACCAGGTAAACATGGGGAAAGAGGAACTTCTGGACCTCCTGGTGGACCGGTCAGTAAACTCAACCTTTTAATAATTTATTTCACTCTTTCCACATGTATACACCCACATATTCAATTCTGTTGCCCCGTAAGCTAATCACGATGCTATTATTTAACAGGGGCTACCTGGAAAGGATGGTGAAGCAGGAGCACAGGGACCCCCAGGACCTGCTGTAAGTAATAGAAACATAAAACTTATGTGTTAATACTAAGTTACTGTATATGTATATTTTCTATATTACTAAAGAGTAATGGATGCAAGCAATGAATAAGACAATTTTTCATTAACTTACTAGCCATCATATTGTTTATAGTAATGGGAAGAATTATTTGAGCCCATCCTTTGATCACAGGATCTGTTGAAAAGCAATACTTTTCAACATAGTGGGTTAGCCTAAATCTTTGAAAATTAGATTGAGTGGAATGGACCACTGACTATTGTAACTCTGCAATAGGGCATTAATTTTTGTTTTCTTTAATATGGTTTAATTAATACCGCAGTGACTGATGTTGTCCCTTTAGGGTTTTTGAAAGCTTCATATCCAGGAACAGAAAGTTGTTACCGCTCAGCACAAATGACCCAAGGAAGGGGTGATTGGGGTGATGAAAAACCATGAATGATATATTTCTTTTCCCAGGGTGGTCCTGGTGAAAGAGGAGAACAAGGAGCAACAGGTCCACCTGGATTTCAGGTATACTGATATTCTTCAATGTTTGCTTTCTAAATAATGCATTCAAACCGAAATCAAGAAATTAGTGAAGAAAAGTAGAAACTTACGGTTGGCTGATTTTGTCCACCAGATTATTTCATTATTATTTATTTATTTATTTATTTATTTATTTATTTATTTATTTATTTAATGTGTATGGTGGTTCACAATAAACAGTGGTGACACTGAATGCTATAATCACAAGAATGACATACATGATGTTAATGGCCTGACTATGCGCTATTTCAAATCTTTATGAAAATTAATCGGGTGCAATAAATCTCTTTTTAAATGCAATCTTGAAAAGAGAAGACTATGCATTAAACAATAATTGTATTTCTCCAAGGGTCTACCTGGTCCTTCAGGACCTCCTGGAGAGAGTGGAAAACCTGGAGATCCAGTAAGTTGTCCTTTTGTCTCTCCCAAATATGGGTTAAAAGGATATATAATGCTACTTAAGTGTGGAGAACAATATAAATTATAATTCCAGAATTATGACCTTGTCCTGAAATATTATTTCTTTTCTACAAAAACAAACCTCTATAACTTTACTCCAAATTCAGCTTTTAAGAAAATTCATTGCCTATTATTTAGATATAATTCCAGCTATTTTTATAATAATATCTTACAGAAATCAAACATATTATATACTTCCATAGCCCCCCTCTTCCTTCTTCAGAAGTGGCTATTATTTTAACTAAACTCAATGGAACTTATGATGCATTGGAAGAAGATCAATGTAATTAGTTGTATCATTGACTGAATAGACACTTCAGGTGGAATTGTTTGGCTGCATCTTAAATATTAATGAAGTTGTCACCCATGAAAACATAAATAATGATCAAATTACCTTTGTTTCACAACAGGGCCTAAAAGGTGAAAATGGACTTCCAGGACTTCCAGGAGGAAAGGTAACTTTGGATACCAATCTGGTCACATAAAAATGTGAAAACAAAGAACTCAAACAAAACTAAGTGGTTTTATTTCTATTAGGGTGAAAATGGTATCCCAGGTGAACGAGGCACACCAGGAACTGCAGGTCCACCTGGAGCTAGAGGTGGTCCTGGCCCTGCTGGCCCTGAGGGTGGAAAAGTAAGCTGAAATTATTGCACTTTGTATACCTAAATTATGCTCCAGGTACTTTTTTCCAGGTGTCCTAATAACTGTTCTGGAAAATATGATTTTAGGGCCCTGGTGGTCCAATTGGTCCTCCTGGTGGTATGGGATCTCCAGGATTGCAAGGAATGCCAGGAGAGAGAGGAGCTTCTGGAAATCCTGGACCTAAGGGAGAAAAGGTACGTTCTTTTACATTTCCCTTAATAACTAAATAATACCATCCAAAATTATGAAGGACAGCCAAACTAGGATTTATTATCAAGCATTAGTAAGCTTAAACAAATTGATCTAAACTTTTGAGATTGATATCACTTATTCATAAAACTTGATGCAGGACAATATGTGTAAGTACTAAACTAGATCTTCAGGCTGCATAAAGCCCATCTTCTGTACGTTGAGAAGAATAACTCCAACTGAAGTTTAGGGAAGAGTGCTTAGAATAGGGCTAGTGAATAATTAGGTTCACCTACTCTCAGAAGTGGAAGTTGTTAATGCTTTACTCTTTGTCCACTAAGTCAATGTATTGCTCCATGTCTCCCTGCTGATTGTATTTGTTTAATACTCTTTATTATATAATTTTAAATAAAGACTTCAATGTTGTTTTTTAGTTTGGGAAAAGCTTATGAACTGCATGGTACAACAGGTTGCTGTTGGTTAGTTCATTCACAACGTAGCCACTCTTTTCTTTCATTTGGTTAGGGAGAGCCTGGAAGCAGAGGAGGAGATGGTGCACCTGGTAAAGATGGATTACGAGTAAGTAGATTCTGCCATTTCATGGATAATTTATTTGCTTCATCTAATTTACAACAGAACAAAATTGGCTCCAGCAGAGGATATAGCTTTATTAAGGTTTTGCATTTAATATTATAGGCTGGATATTTTTAGGCACACCAAGAACTTCTAATGCTGAGGGGAAGTTTAGGAAATGTAGTTGATTGATTAGTTGCATCTATTTCCAGATTATCTGTAGCAACTCCTTCCTTATCTAACCAAGATTAAGAGAGAGGCACAGCAAAATCTTTATCTCTAGAGATGCTTGAGTCTGAAAATTCCGTTTTTGCCTCAACCCTTGCTGAACTTAGCCTTCCAAAAAGATACATGTATTTTATAGCCATTTTCAGGTGCTATTCTCTTAACATGTGCAATTTTGTAAATATTTTAATAAGCATTTTTCTACAGTAATAGGAATAAAATTAAAAATAATCTAGTTGACCTAATTTTCCTCAGATCTACCAAGATTCTTTGAAGAGGCAGATGGTTTATTCCCCAGGACTATTACTGGGTTGAGAGTAGTTTCTTGATGAGAATTCAGTGAACAGAATGAAAAGAAGTAGAATAAGCTTATAGGCAAGCATATAGAAAATGGATGGACTGAGTTACAGTGATGATGGATGTAACATTGAAAGAACTGAAGGACCAGATAAGGGACATAGGGAAAATCTAGCTATGTGATTGCTAAGAACTGGCATCAAACTGACTGCACATAATCAATCAATAACCAGCCGATCAAATACAAGTAATTTTAAGGCTCTTTAAAAGTTTAGCTTTTTCTCATCTTTCAAAGAGCTAGAATTAGAATCCTTGAAACATATGTGGAGGTTTGGGGGGGGGAGGAAATATACAAATATTTGTTAACAAAAACAGATTTTTTTTCTTCCCATTTCAATGAATTTATGCGACAGCAAATCGATTGACACAAGTTAAAGAATCCGCTATAATAAATAAATATCTTGGCAAGTCTCAAGCATTGTGACATATTGTTAAACATCACCAGGCTCTATATCTAGTTCATTTGATAATTCTTATGAATGTTCTCTCTACCTATGAAACTTCAGCATAACAGGAGACAGACTGAATTAGGAAGGCAAAACTAAAATGAGCAGAAGTTTTCAGGGCAGGAAAGTGTATGCTGAATGTTTTTGCATTTCTATACTTGTTGCTTGATGAGTCTATTCTTCCAACTGATTTTTACTTTTAACATTGTAGGGGCCTGTAGGATCCATTGGACCTCCTGGTCCATCTGGCCAATCTGGTGATAAGGTATACATTTCATTTAAATGTCAATATACATTAAATTCATTTTGAAGAAAACGATTCTGAAATAAAAGCTTTCTTTCTTTCTTTCTTTCTTTCTCTTATAGGGTGAACCTGGGCCTGCGGGACCCCATGGCCCATCAGGTCCCCGTGGTGGTCCGGTAAGAAATTCTTTCAAATGTACAATCTAATTACATTTTTAGGTGTCTTATCCTTGTCCTACAATTTTCATACAAAGGGTTTTTTTTTATTTGAATAATCTTAATTGGTTTGGAAAATTAGATTACTTTCTTGATAAGAGTAATATGCTAGAATACTCTCGTTCTTTTCAACCTATCTAGAAATTATATTTAAATTTAAAATGTTAATACATTTCATATTATAGATAATTTTAAAGTAAATATCTATAATTAAGGATAATAATTCATATCTCAAAAGCTGTATCATCAGTTAACAGCATAAAATTCTTCCTAACCAATGTTAATTAGAAAAAAAGGATTTCAAGCTCTTATTCTCCTGTCTTCCTAAGATTATTTGCCTCCTCAAGGAGGCACTCTTCCATTAAAGTCATAAAAGAGGAAATTGACAAATAAATCTATAAATAAAAATAACATAGGAAGTAGAAAGGGAGGTCATCAGCAGGTGAATTAGGAGCAGGGATAGACTGCAACCATCTGGCTTATATCCTAAGACAGAGGTCTCCAACCTTTCTGAGATGGTTTTATGCACATACTGACCTACCCACTGTTTTCATAACCCGGTTCCGAATGGGCTATGACCTGACATTGGGCCATGGAGCAGGGGTTGGGGATCCCTGTCCTAAGGAATACTGTCCTCAGAAAATATTAACCCACTTCTTGTTCTTGCCAATTTTGCTTTCACAAGAATTAGAAAACTCAAATGCAGCTTTCATTGACTTAATAGAGGCTAACAGACCTGTACTGATCCCCTTTGATGTTGCCTGCAAAGCCAAATATTGCAATGCCTCTCTGCACCAGAATGGAGGTTCCAACCATCTGATTGAGATGGTTCTCTTGAAGCACTCTGGAGGGAATTAGTAGTTCTTTACAAAGCCCTTGCATTTATTCAAAAGTGCAGGAATCTCCCACTCCATCTGAAAAATTCACACAATAGCAAAGAGCTTTGAATAACTTTATGATAAAGGTTTTGGTGGAAAAGACAAAACAGATGTGTGTTAGAAATACATATTATTGTAAGCAAAGGAGGGTTAGCACTTAGATGTATATACTGCTTCACAGTGCTTTACAGCCTTCTCTAAGTGGTTTACAGAGTCAGCCTATTGCCCCCAACAATTTGAGTCCTCATTTTACCCACCTCAGAAGGATGGAAGGCTGAGTCAACCTTGAGCCTGGTGAGATTTGAACTGCCAAATCGCAGGCAGTCAGCAGTCAGCAGAAGTAGGCTGCAGTGCTGCACTCTAACCACTGTGCCACCATGGCTCATAGAATGGCGTTAGCATAGTAGAACACTTTCCCTGTAGGGTTAGTTATGCTTCTTCTCTGTTCCTTTGTCATCTGCAGGGTGATCGTGGTGAACAAGGGCCACCTGGTCCTGCTGGCTTCCCTGGAGGTCCTGTAAGTATGAAGATATTTTCTGGTTGCCTGGATTAGGTTTTATCAGGCAGCTGATAAGAGGCCTGTTTGTTTTGTTCCAAGCCTGCTTGTCTATTAGTATTTCAGGAAGATTTGTCCTGCTTCCGCTTCTACTAAGTCTTAGTAGGTATCATTAACCATTAAGGTTTAACACTTGCAATAATTAATCTTTATATAGGGACAAAATGGAGAACCTGGCGGAAAAGGAGAAAGAGGCCTTCCTGGTGAGCGAGGTGAATCTGGACCCCCAGGAAATGCAGGTCCAGCAGGAGGCCCTGGGGCACCAGTAAGTGTGCTCTAATCATAATGTTCCATGTATTCTCTACTTTTTTTGAAACTTGATTTATCCTGTATCTTTTGTTAGAGAAACCATCAAATATATTGATTCCATTGATATTCATCATATTGATTGGTCTGTTCTTTTCTTTAGTGTTATGATGCTAATTCTCATATCTTATCTAGGGTCCAGCTGGATCAGCAGGACCTAAAGGAGAACGTGGTGGTCCAGGTCCTGCAGTAAGTATTGTGGGTTTTTTTGAAAATGTTTAGTAAACTAGTTGATCTTTGCATCCAAACTCTTAGGGCCTCTAAAAGACATCATGGTCTAAAGACAACATACTAATTTCTTTAAGAAGAAACATAAATAAAGTAAAAATGTCCGTTTAATATGGCAGGTTCCAGTTCACTTGACATTTCAGTTCCAAAATGTTCTCAGTGGTTCAGCAGTGATCCATGGGCTTAGCACAATCAGCTTTTCCATTTGAATCTTATACACATGTACTGTACATGCATTCTTTTTCCCCCCAAAATAGCTATGTAAAGGACAGGGGTTTTTTTTAAGGTTGGAGCTGGGAAAAGCGCAGTCTGACAGCTACTTGTAGCTTATCAGTTTTTCTTGAGATCCATTTACCCTGTTTTCCCAAAAATAAGACATCCCCTGATAATAAGCCGAATCAGGCTTTTGAGCGCATGCGCTAAAATAAGTCTCCTCCTGAAAATAAGCTCTCCCCAAAAATATTTAAACACAGATCTGGAAATCAGGTAAGATGGCAAGAGGAGCTCCATTTAGCTCCATGCATCCCAAAATAATAAGACCTCCCCAAAAATAAAGCCAAGTGTTTATTTTGGGGTTCAAAAAATATAAGACAGGGTCTTATTTTTGGGGAAACACGGTGTTTAGAGTCATGTTACAGCAAACTATTGTACAAGAGATGTAATCGCCTTTAAACCAAATTGTCAAATGCAAACAGTCTCCTTAGAGAGCCAGTTTGGACTGGTGATTAGGATACCAGGCTAGAGACTGGGAGTTCTAGCCCCACCTTGGGCACAAAGCCAACTAGGTAGCCTTGAGCCAGTAACTGTCTCTCAGCCCGAGGAAAGAAGGTAATGGGAAATCACTTCTGAAAAACCTTGACAAGAAAACTGCAAGGATTAGGCAGTCCTCAGTAGTCAATACTGATTCAGAGGCAAAAGATATGTAAGTGGTATATTTATTGGATGTGATAAAGAGTATATCAGTTTGGATGTGATAAAGAGTATATCATCTCCTGTTCAGCAGTAGTTGATAACTTAATGTCATCTCTACTCATTTGTTTTAGGGTGCACCTGGCTTTCCTGGAAATCGAGGCTTACCCGGTCCTCCTGGTAACAATGTGAGAATTACTACAATTTTTAACACTTACGGTTCTTCTCTGCTTTCAGATTCTTTTCTCTGTTCCAGTATTATACCTGAAAATAAGTAGAGAAATCAAACTGTACAACAATTCCATTTGTACATTCAGTCACAGGTGCTGTGTTTTGATCACAGATGTTCCATCTATTAATTGAAGCACCTCTTAAGCATATCTCTGATGGACAATATTTAACCCAGACCACTTTGTGCCCATGATTGCTAAGGAATACCCCTTTTCCATCTTTCCTTCTTTTCTAAAAAAGAAGAAGAAGAAGAAGAAATGAGCAACAATGCTCCATTTTGAGTTTGGTTTGTAGAAATGGAAAGCTAGAGCATTCACTTTGGATTTTGAAGGATTCAGCTAGTCCAAGAGCAGGATCAATGGAGGAGTTGCAATGTAGTCATGGAATTAAATAAGGTCTCATGGAGATGCAACTCTGGCATGAAATATCCTTCATGAAAGCCAGTCTTTCTCTTTTTTTCAAATCATGGTGGTAGCAGCAGCAGAGCTGGCCTACCCAAAGTAGGGGATTATGTTATATTCTGTTGGCCACAGGTCAGATAACATTAGCTATCACTGTTACAACTACAACATCTTCATTTCCTTAAGATGACTTTTTAGAAAAAATGTACTATCCATGCAAACTGGGAAAAAACAATTTGGCCTACACTATCAGATATTTCTTTTGATCTTTAATCCTTAATTTCTTTGCTATTTTTTAAAGCATGCAATTCTAGATATATTCATTTTTTTATTGATAGTGGATATGTGGTACTTTATACCTACATCATACATTCTCCATTTCCTGATGTTCTGGTAGCATTAAGTCAAGAACTTTCTAATATTCCTCTCTCTCAAATATCACCTCCTAGGGAGCGTCAGGACCACCTGGCAATTCTGGCCCACCAGGCAAAGATGGGCATTCTGGCCCAGCTGGTTCTACTGGCCCAGCTGGTCCCCCAGGTGGTATCGGTCCAAAAGGTGAGCCAGGTGTACCAGGAGAAAAAGGCGCAGTAGGACCAAAAGGAGAGAATGTAAGTACATTCTTTGAAAATTGTACATTTTAAAAAATATAATCAATATTCAGAAATGATTACAGAATCTTTCTAAATACTTCAGCTCTGCAAATCTTGAACAGTTACCACACTCAACTATTCTGCACGGTGATCAACCATTATAAATAAATCCAGAAATTTAAAAACCCATCCAAACGTTACATCCTGCCTACAGAAAAATGTTATCAATATAACACTTGCTTATATGATTTTCCAGGGTGGTATAGAAATTTGAAGGGGTTGTTCAGTTTCACAAATCTCTAACTAAAACACCCCCTTGAAGTCAAAGGCCAAATCAAACTTCCCTTTTCAAGGGCCAGGTGAAAGCAGTCATCCCATTTCAGTCTTATTGCTGAAGGGGACTTCTGTACATATCCCTGCTCCACCAGACTGAAGTGGCCAGTAGAAACAGGTTGCCCTGCAGCAGTGAAATCCCTCCCCTCCGCCCCCCTCCCCCCTGGTTCTATCTGGCTTGCCAAACCGGTAGTGCCAGCATCAGGAGGCTCCGCCCACCCACCGGGACATCATTACATCCCATTTTTTAACCATGTGCAGAAGGGGGACGCGCACATGTAGTGTGTGTGTGCTCCTGTGTGGGATAAGCGCAAATAAGTAGATTTCACCACTGTTGCCATGCTTCATTACTGCTAAATGCCTTAATTTTCTGGATGGTGGCTCACCTCAGATAGCTGCAGGAGTTTGGATTGAAACCATGCCTTGATGTGGAACAAAGGAGCTTCACAGGTCTATTATAATGAGAGGCTTATTTATCTTTATTTGTCTCTAATATTCCTAACTTTATTCAGATCCCATTTATAAGAACGATGCCACCTGAAATAAGCCTATACAAAGAAAGGATGGAATCCTTTATGCTCAAATTATCTTCAGCACATTGTCAGAATACCAGTCAAACGTAATTTGCATGATAAGGGTTTGTCAAGTCTATTCATATATATATATGTAAAGAACATTGAAAGTCTGAATGGAGTTGGAAAGATATAAATCCAATTCACAATAATAATAGCAATAGTATGACAATTGAAAACTGTGTGGACTAAATAAGGGTTTGAAGTGATTTGTATTACATCTAAGAGGAAAGAGGGAAAATAAGATTGTAAATACCTTACCTGTTGAAAAGAAGGTTGGAAATAACATATTTTTCTTGATTTCTGATCCTTTTCCTATTTTTTGCAGTTTCTTACTCTTTTTTGTTTTGTTTTAGTTTTCTCTTTATTTCCTTTCAGTTTGTTATTTAATATATGGAAAAATTCTTAATAACAATACAATAATTATAGATATCCATATGGATATGGATATATTGATATATTGATATATCTTCTAAAATGTAAACTTCCAGCTTCATTCAAGCATACCATTTTCCTTATACCCTTAACTCCATTGATATTTAGTTAATTATGGTCTTGATTGATCTCCCCTAGGGTATACCAGGTCCCCCAGGAAATACCGGCTTCCCTGGACAGCGTGGTATTGTAGGATTGCCAGGATCAAGGGGATCATCAGGGCCTGCTGGTATGGCTGGTCCTAAGGTAAGTCGTCATCCCAATGATTTCATGGAAGAAGGATAGAGCTGCAAGTGGAGATTGTTTGGTTTGGAGCTTGAACTAGTCTGTGCATGTGAGAGGGGAAAAGAATTGAGGGGGATATATTTTTTTTTAATTGTTTTGCTCAGATACTTACCATCAGAGCAACAGAACCATCGGCTAATTTTCTTGCCATCGTTATATCAAGGGGGAAAAAGACAAATGCTGTTTTCCAAGGGGGAAAAAAAATCTCCTGACAATGCTTTAAAAAAGGGCCTTCACCTTTGTAAACTAGACAAGGTTGTGTTTTTTTTTAAAGTTTTTTATTATATACAAACATTAAAAAAAGAAAACAACACATAACATACATAAACCAACAAAACATACAGTTATATACACATAGACAAGATTTTTTTGCCCATAATTCCATGGCATCATCTCCTACATTAATGTCCATTCATTCATTCATTAATACTGTTGTGCCCCCCCAATTAATATTAATTAAGGTTCCATTACCAGTAGTTATTAAAGCTCCAGAGAACCCTCTGTGTCCCCAACTTGCTTCCTTGTATAATTAAGACATGGTTGCCTACTGATCAGGAAAGGACCCTTAGTGTTCTTCTAGTTTAACCCCCTGCTCAAGCAGGACATCCTATAACCTTTCAGATAGCTGGCTGTCCAGTCTTTTTTTGAAAACCGCCAGTGATGAAGCACCCACAACTCCTGAAGGCAAGCTGTTCCACTGGTTAATTGTCCTGACTGTTAGGAAGTTTCTCCTTAGTTCTAGGTTGCTTCTCTCCTTGATTAATTCCCACCCATATCTTATCTTGCTTTCTGGTGCTTTGGAAAACAAGATGATCCCCCTCTTCTTTGTGGCAGCCCCTCAAATATTGAATACTGTCACTCCTAGTCCTTCTTTTCTCTAGACTGGTCATACCCAATTCCTGCAACTGTTCTTCATATGCTTTTGTCTCCAAGCCCTTAATCATCTTAATTGCTTTTCTTTGCATTTTTTCCAAAGTCAATATTTATTTATTTATTTATTTATTTATTTATTTATTTATTTATTATTTAGAGAATTTATATTGCAGCCTATTCGCCCAATGTGACTCAAGGCGGTTTACAGAGTATAAAACCCCATATAAAAACAATAAAACTAATAGAAGAAGTCATATAATAAATTAATATACTAAAATCTTTTTTGTAACGTGACCAAAACTGGATGCAGTATTCCAGGTATGATCTTACTAAAGATTTATAAAGTAGTACTAATACTTCACATGATAGCAGTTGAGTTTTTGCTATGCTTAGTAAATTAGCCACCTACCATAGTTATTTTTTCTCTTAGGTTTATGATATCTTCTCATCCATTTATCACAAGACCGGGGCAAATGCGAATACATTCTTGATTATATATATAAAAAAGAGTCAGTAACAATACATACATTATATACCTTTAGGCAAAGACATGAATATTTGTTAAAAGTTGTCATCTGAGATTGTGAGTAGGAAAATATCAATAATTTGGGGGATTAATGGAATTTTGAAAGCTACATTTTGTATATCTATCTGGACCTGTATTACTGTAAAGGGGAAAACCTTTTATTTTCCTTGATTGGCTGAACAAAGGCACAATTTGAATAATATATCTGTAATCATATATTATTTGTGTTTGGGCATGAATTTTACAAAATCTAAACCTTTCACCTCATCATCAGTTTGTTCCTTATTCCAATGTAGGGTGAAGATGGCAAACCAGGAAGTAATGGTAGTCCAGGGGAACGAGGATCTCCAGGGCCAGCAGGTTCTCCTGGCATCAGTGGGGCACCAGGAGAATCAGGCAGAGATGTAATCATATTTTTTAATTTGATTGTATTCCTGTGATAGATGCTTGATGCAAATAGCACAGTTAAATGACGTAAATCCCAAAATGAGAAAAAGGGACCTCACAGATATCTTGTTCAGACATGTAATCTAATCAACTTAATATAGTGTGAAAGTGAAAGCTAGTTTATACAAGGGACTACACCACTTAACTTCCATATCCTTGATAACCGTACATAAGACCAAAATCCCACATGATTTGGGGATGAAATTTGCAGAAGGTTTGAGAATGCTGGTAGGTCTTTTCCTAGTGAAGATATGCACTGGTCAAGATAGTCCATTACTAAGCTGATTATGTGTAAATGATTTTCTTGAAAAACATTTTGTGAATTAATAGGAATATTCTATTTGCATTGTATCTGTTTGACCTTTTATATATACAATCATCACTTGATGCTGCCTGAAACTAGAAGAATGTATATGAACCAACAATCTTATAAATGCAGTGACCACATGATTGACAAGCTCTTTACAACATGATTTACAAGCTCTTTAGAGCAAGTTTAAGGGAGAGATATTGTGAGAAGAAAATCTACTCCTGAGTTAATGCTTTTAAAAAGTTTTTGGGTTTTTTTCTTCCTATTCCTTCTCCCTATCCTCACCCCAAAAAGTCTAAATACTTATCATTCTGTATTTGTAAGGGTAATCCTGGATCAGATGGTCTCCCAGGTCGTGATGGATCTGCAGGACCAAAGGTGAGATTCAACAATATTATCATTTGGTTATGGTTGCTTCTGCTGAATCTTTATATACCTTCCTGCATATCTGTGCATTTATTTCATATGTCATATAATAAATTAAAGCTTCATTTTCTTTTCATTTCAGGGTGATCGTGGTGAAAATGGTCCTCCTGGTGTGTCTGGATCTCCAGGTCATATGGGCCCCCCAGGTAATGCTGGTTCACCTGGAAAACCTGGTGAAAGAGGACATTCGGTAAGGATGACAATTATGCTGAATCCTACATTTCTTACCTGCACATTAGAAAAAAATTAAGAATAAGCCACTTATTCAAGTCAACCAATGCTGCATTTTTATGTTGCAACAATCAAAGAGAAATTTAATACAGTTATACTCTCAAGATGGAATTCTCTTTGAAAGAACCTGATCAAAGGTGATATATGTCCTGTAGATTCAACAACAACTGCAAACATCAAGGAGTTGACAGTAGGAGGGAGATCTCATTAAGCCCTACAATCAGGGATATTCAAATGTTTTTTAAATGACTTAGATAATTAGGATACTCCATTTCCTTTGACTGCTGTTTCCATTCAAGTACAGAGATGGGAAACATATGATCCTGCTAGTGTTGCTGAACTGCAATTCCCAACATCCTTGCTATTGGTCAGTAAGGCATTTGATAAAGTAGACAACAACCTATTACTTTAAAAGATAGAAAAATGTGGGTTAGACAGCATCACTACCAGATGTATTTGTAACTGGCTGACCATCTACACTCAACATATAGTCCTTAATGGAACTGTGACTACATGGAAGGAAGTATGCAGTGGGGTACTCAAGTCTCTATCTTAGGCCCAGTACTCTTCATTATCTTCATCAATGATTTAGGCAAGGAGATAGAAGGGAAACTCATCAAATTTGCAGACAACCCCAAACTGGCAGTAAAAGCCAATATTCCAGAAGATAGGCTCAAGATACAGAAGGATCATGACAGACTTGAACACTGGCCCTATCTAACAAAATGAAATGAGAAAAATAAAATTCTACATTTAGGCAAAAAACCCAAAATTCATAGGTACGTATAGAATAGGTCGGGGTGGGCAACTGTGGCCCTTTTACAACATGTGGACTTCAACTCCCAGAATTCCTGAGTCAGCTTGGCTGTCT
>JANHFM010001923.1:96108-108147 GCA_032468115.1 Grayia smithii
CCTGAGTCCCTCGGGAGAAGGGCGGCATATAAATACAATAAATAATAATAATAATAATAATAATAATAATAATAATGGTCACCCACTTTTATTTCTTTGACTTCCAGCTGAAGCAGCTGTTTATGTCCAAAGGGAAGAGAATCTTGAATCAAAGAAGCTTCCATTCACTTTTCTGAAAGTTCTTCTGATTTTTATTTTTTGCTTTACAACTCACCTTTCATTCAGAAGTCCCAGGTAGTATCACTAGTGTTCCCTCATCTCATTTTTTTCCCCATCCACCCCCTAAAACCACCAAAACTGTGATGCAGGTTAAGCTGACAGAGGGTGGCTGTTCCATGGTTTCTGTGGCTGACCATGGACTAGAACCTAGGACTCTCTGCTTCTAAACCAATGCTGTAATCCCTAGACCACATTGATCTCATCACAGGTGCTTATATTGTAACCATACCTTAATTCTTTACCCCATGTTCCATCTGATAATAGGTATGGAAGAGGAAAAGGAGCTTAATTATGAGAGATTGAATCTGATAAAAAAATGCATTTCTCAGTAGATTCTCCCACAGAAGGCATGTTTAAATCTTTCCAATTTTCTTTGATTCCTCCTACATAGGGAAGAAGATAAAATTGGATGAGTTGCAGCCTTTGTTTTGCAGCTGCTTTTAGCACTAAATCTTTTCCACTATACAGGAGGCTCCCTTGGAACTCTTAATTGTTTTGTTTTGTTTTTTGTTCACTCTATAAGCAATGATGGGGCAGGAAAGAATGACCAAGTGGCCTTTGTGTTAGCATGGAACAGCTGTGTGCTGTTGTTATTCCATAGATAATTATAAAAAGAAATAATGCAGGGAATTCAATGTTGGGTTTGTGGTCATAAAATCAGTATCATTTCATAAAGAACCTCAAGTCAACTTAATCCCAGATAGAAATCCTGTCATCATCCTGAATTCTTAGTGGCTGATTGTTACATCACATCAAATTATAATGTGTACATCACATTGAATTATACTGTGGTTTATTTAAAATTTTATTTTAGCATATTGTGGTAACCTTGTCATTGTAACAGATGGCTAACTGCTTGGTATAGTGTGTAATCCAGTCACTTATCCAGTTATTCAACAAACTATGATTATGCTAAGATTTATAAACTTGGACTGTCAGCTATTATATAATTAAGTTGTAGAACAGACACCATGCAGATGTTATTCTAACATCTATAATGACATACTCATGGATGAACAATCATTTCCTCTTAATCTCCCATAATTTAAGCATTGTTTTCTAGTTTGCGAAAAGTCCATATGGCTTCCATGTGGCTTCCCTAAAATGGTGTGATTTAAACTGAGACACTGGTTTTTTATCACAATATTTTATTCAACAACATTGATAAAGTTTAAATTTCAGCGTTCCAAAGCCAGACTTGTCAAATCCTAAACTCCCAGGTATGTGTTTGATAGTAATCATTTTGGATAATTCATCTTGACACGTTTAAGCACTACCACAAACACTTGTCACTCAAAATTCCCTTTAATATTTAATTTATTAAGTGCTTTGGGTGCTACATTTTGAATTTACAGATGACATAGCAAACACACACTCTACCATGCACAGTCCACACACACAGAATCCTGTTGCCTTTCCCTAGAAATAGATTAAATTGTCAGAAGCACTCTACACAAAGGAAGCCATTACTCAACATGAAACTTGTATTTAATTAAATGCTTTGCAAAGATACATGAATAAAGCTATGCGTATGGCTTTTCTTTTGTGTGTGTGTGTGTATGTGTTTATTTAGAAAAACAAACAATCAAGAAACAGGAGAACATAGGTCTTCAACAAAGAAGCCAACTGAAGAACTAGTCTTGTAGCCACATGCTCCATGGAAAGAAAAATACGGTGATGAACACCCCGTTCTGTAGATCATAAAACCATAAGAGGAAAAACGCAATGTATAAGAATTTTTCCCAGACACCAAAAATATAGTATTTAAATTCTATTAAAAAAAGAAAAGGTTAATGACAATAAATTTATTTTTCCAGGATAGTACAGAAACCATTTTAGCACCATTCCCTTTTTCATAAAGAAAACATTTTAATAATTATTATTACTTCATTATTATTTTGCCCTGTGTATCTCCATTCTTGGAATTATAACAGAAGCATAGCACCTTGTTGTATCTAGAATTAACACTAGATTATTAAATGCATCCCAGCTTCTAGAGATGAGGTAGCTCATGCTAAGAAATGATGGACCATCGGTTTGTCCTAAGAAATCAAGACATGCAATGTCACAATTTCTGATGATGCATGACCAGTTATTGAGTGAAACATTTCTTTCAGCCACAGTAAAATTCTAATATTTATGATTTGGGATTAATACATGGGAATAAATGACAAACACACATAACTGGACAATACATTTGAAGAAGTTGTAGCAGCCTTCCATAATCTCTGTGTTGTGGCCACTCCAACTACCAAATTTCTTAATAATGACCCTGCTGGCTTGGGAATTCTCAGAGTGGAACCAAACTTACTTAGAAAATGCTCAGATAGAGAAAGGCTACATTAGGGGAATTCTGATGTTACCTGAAGACATTTAGAAATTTCATCTTTGACCACATGCAAAATGTAATAATCTACAGTTTATTACTTTCAAGAAATAACTGTTCACTAGAGGTTTGCTGCTCATTAAGTCAACAACTAATCCTCTCCACAAACAAAATATTTAAATGTTGACTCTGAAACTTATTTTGGAAAATAATTTTAGGGGATTGTAAATTTATTGAGCGAGATAACATACTCTGAGCTCTGGGAACTTTATAACTAAAGCATTAAAAACATAAATATTGTCTTCTTCAATTTTTTCCCAACCTATTGTCCAGGTGTTTAGTTTCCATGATCACCAATGCTGATTACTGAATTAAAGGATTTAACATCCAACACACCTGGAGTGCATGATGTTGAGGAAGACTGATTCACTTTCATTCTCTGCTATGACTGATTGCAGAACACATTTTTAGGGAGTGGCTTCAATTATATAAATAATGATCTTCCTCAAGAATGTAGCATTTTGTAGTATCTACTGCCTGGCAAACCTATACCTACTTATCCAGGAACAAAGACCACTGAACTCAGTGGGAGTTGCTCCTAAAAAGACAATACTAAGATCACTTTGTTGTTGTTGCAATTTATGGAATTTTGCCACCATTTTCATTTCCATAATCTATTTGAAGCTGACCCACGGATCCTTCTCGCCACTCCTGGTCTTGAAACCATGAACTACTCCTGAGCCAGTCTCGGTACTGTCTATCTGATCAGGCAGAAAAATATGATATTAAAACAATGCCCCAACATTTCTGAATTGCATGTTGTCTGAATTTCTCCATATAATAATGATTTCTTGGGAAAGATCTGTGCATTGTCCCTCTGTTGTATTTTAAAGTAAGATAATAACATTTTGTTTAGATGTCACAATGGCTGAACCTCTATTGGAAAAGATTGAATGTGTTCAGAGCTGGGGTGATGCCACCAAAGGGAAGCCACTCTTCAAAACGTTGGTATATCAAAAGGGAAATTGTTTCAACTATGGTTTGAAATTCACAACTGCTGAGCTGGAAATAAAGTGGCTCAGTTGACAAACAGAATAGTATGGGTTCATACAGATGCCACAACATTTTGAACACAGGGCCATGACTGACTGTGGAGGTGTCCTATGGCGCTGCATTGATGGACTGGTAATTTTGATATGGTGAACATCTGAATCTTTAATTTATTTCCTATTGCTGTTCAACATACTTCTATTATGTGAATAACACTTTTTAAAGTTGAGCAGAACCTCCAGAAATCATGATTACCTTTTCTAATTAGGCAACAAAGATTAGTTTTGAATTATTTTAGATACAGGTGTGGTCACTTGTCGTTTTAAAATAGGATTTCTCTTCATTAAAATGTTGACTTAGACAGTGAGACTGAAGATTTTAAGTAAAATAAATACACTAAAGAAGGCCAGGGAGTTAGAAAGAACTGTTATATACAATGCTGATTGTAATATCAGCCGTAATTTCAAGAGTCTCAGGATTAACTTCACTCAGTCTAAGTTCTTGCGTTCTGTTGCTGCTGCTGTCATCCCCAATGCTTTTGAAAAGATAAGCCCGTTTATTTATTTATTTAAGTATTTACTTATTTGCTTCTTTACTTTTTTACACAAAACAAACTGGTCCAATCTCTACTCCAAATTCTTGGTCTGCACCTCCAACATCTACTGGGGCAATATCAATGATAGGTAATCGTGCCACATTCTGTGTTTTGTATTCGAAGATAGTGCTGCCCACATTCCCATTATGTTTCTGGAAGAACAAATCAAAAGAGAAAAAAGAAAAAACAAGGTTATCAGTTGGATTCCTTGAATATCAAGAAGAAAACCAGAGCAGGCTAATTATTACATTCTGTGAAAGAGCTCATTAATAAGCATCACTCCAGTTCAGACCTTTTGTGTATACTGTGATTTGGTAGGTATAACCCTGCTTACACTTTGGTTAACAAGTAGATAAATATCAGTTAGTTGATGCTGTACATTATAATAGTACTACAATACTTTATCTGGATACCACAACAATAAATCAAGATGCTTCCTCTCTCTTTGGGTCCTGGTAGCCTATATGTACCTAGGACCTTTCTATCTGCTCAAGGATATAGCTGCAACTTATAAAGAGAAATCAGCTCTGGTGATTCCCAGCTCTCTCTACAGCTATAAATTAATTTGGAATTCAGAGCTATGATGATTTTTTTCCTCATGAGAAACAATTGAATACACACACACACACACACACACAATTCAGTTCATGCCCCAAGATTAATTCACTGCTAAAAAGACTTACAGAGCAAGTGTCAGAAATGACAGTGTATCTAAAACGGTTATTTCCTTCAGCTCGGATATCATGGTCATTGGCTCCCTTCAGCACCACAGCCTTCTTCAGGTTCTTAGCTTGGTCATCCATGTAACCTATACTGTTTTTGCAATGATAGGTGATATTCTGAGAGGCCTCTTTGGAGAGTAAGCGCAGGAAAGTCATTTGTGTGATCACTGTGTTGGGTGATTGATTATCACCATAAACGAACTACAAATGAAAAAAGGAGACATTATTATTATTTTTTACAATTTCTTGAAAATGTTAATGCCCTTCTTCAGATAGGTTGGCACTTCAACTTTATCATGTGTTCCTGCACCTTCCTTTAACAGATTGTTGTAGATTTGGACAAGTTCAACTACAGAAATAAATAACCCAATATGAGTTTTAGAAGGAAGGAAGTGTGTTTTGTCTTCTTTATTAACTTATCCGGGAAAGTAAAAACTTCATGCTTATAATAGGGCTATGCAAAGTTCTTCCCATATTCATCCCATAAACTCAAAGGAGGGGATCAGATTCAACTGCCTAGATGGTCCCTTCCATTACAGATGGTCCTTTCCACTACAGATGGTCCCTTCCATTATACAATGCACTATCTCTGTAATTTAGTTTCTTGCCTTTTTAGTCCAGTACTCTAGAACCCAGAAAATTGAAATCTTTTAAATGACTACGGTAGTTAAATTAAATAAACCAAAATTAAATCTGAGGAAAACTTATTCTAGTCCAGTGTATAATATTCATTTGATTCATTAATTAACGCATTAAGATGAAGAGCAGGAAACAAATATAAATTATAACTTTATTATAAATATAAATTATAAATTATAATAATATAAATTATAACTAAACAAATTAATAATTAAAAGTTTGATTAGACTGCCAGGTTAATTTGTCATCAGTTCAGACAAGCAATAACTTTAGAGGGCAGGAATGGATATGTTGCCCTGTGCTCACTCCCACACACACTGGGAAGGGGACCCGTAATTGTGTGTTCCTGTTCTATTGCCAAATAACCCTGTCTGGTTTGTTGACTGCACTTTGCTTTCCCCTAAATCAGTGTTCCTCAATGATGGCAACTTGAAGATGTGTGGACTTCACCTTCCAGAATTCTTCAGCCAGAATGCTGGCTGGGAAATTCTGGAAGTTGAACTCTTCACATCTTCAAGTTGCCAGCATTGAGAAACACTGTTCTAAGGCAAGCTTTGTATTTTGATTGACTGCCCTTTCGTTTCATTTTCTCTATTATTCCTAAATCAAGCCCATGGTAGATTCTGTTACAGCAATCTATAATTTCTAGCACGGTGGCTATAACAACTGCCTAATAGGCAAACACAGTTTGAAGTGCAGCAGTAATTAGATTTTTTTTGTTTGTAATTACTATTTTTCTTTCACTAAATCTCTGTTCTATTGTGTGTGTGTGGTTTTTTTTTAATTAAAAAGAAATACATTCTTACCAGGGTTTAGACAATTTATGATCATTATGCTTATGAGAAACATCTCTTTTAATAGCCACAGCTTGTGTGAAGAAAAAGGTAGGAAAATGCAAGTAGGAATTGTTTTATTTTAAAGTTGCTAATTATGCCTCCCATTATGTGTGTTTTAATGCTTTCAACTTTATAGATAGATATATTTAAAAGCTATTTGTGTTTTGATATATTCATATGTATGTTTTGGATGCTTTAATTTTGTACACATGAATTTCTGAGTGTACCCCAAATATGTAATTATTGAGATGAATTAAAAGGAAATATTTAATTCCCTTCAATACAAGGGTATGGAGAATCCATCTTGGTATCTTTTCAATTGAAATTCCACCAAAATTCAATCTGTTGTGGCATAGACAGGGTATAATTTAGAGAATCTGCTAGCATCTATCTCAAAATAATTATTGGCTCACTCATTTCATGAAAATGTATGTACTTGGGAAAGTGGCATATAAAATATATATATAATTAGGGAACCTGTAGTTCCTTTTATATTCATAAAAAATGAATATATGGGAAATTTAAAAACAAAAATATGTCTGGCAGCATAGATGCATGCACATAATGTGTATATATATAAAGGAAAACTGCATGATAATAAGTATTATGTTAATGGAAAATGCATATGACAGAAATTGCTGTAACATGGGCAGGATAGAATTAGCAAAAACATGGCTGTATGTGGTGGAAGGCTGCATAAGGAAGTCCGGGGTTAGACTAAGCTCCATATGTTTATTCCAAAATAATAACTGAAATAAATACCAAGAAAATTCACATTAGTTACCTGTGAACCTCTGTTCATATCAAGTCCATACCATATTGGTTTTAGATCAGATGACCTTCTTGTCCACCACGTTTTACGTGGAATAATAGCTGGTTTTGCAGCTATACACGTTTCTCCTGTTTCCAAATTGCAGAATGCTTTAATTGCATCTTCTACACAGCCCTGATTAGGATCAATCCAGTATTCTCCTGTGAAAGTAAAATAGGAAATTTTAAAGTATAGCAAACTATTTTTTCCTTCTCTATGTTGCAGTCCAATTTCAATTAAGGACAAAACATAACTTCAATGTACTTTCCTTCCTATTCAAGTTTAATATTGCAATTATGTGCACATCTATTAATATACAGTATAAACATGCATATGGTCAAGCAATGTATTTAAGTTCAATATCAATTGTTCAAGGATCAAGGAATGTGATGATGTAGCAAAAAGGTAAAAGAGGAGGTACTGGAAGAGGACTTGATAGTTTGCAGATACTTGGTGTGCAAAAATAGCTAAACTAATACTCAAATTCTTAATTTTTGTTGTCCAATATTTCAAACATGGGGTAATTTAAACTGCCTTTTCAGTCAAATATGTTTGTATAAACCTTAATATTATCTTTATTCATAATTAAATAATTTCCCTTATATTTAAGACTTGGGCAAGTAAGCGTAGAATTGGCTTAATTATCTGACAAATCTATCATCTTTGGCCTACTTTTCTTAATTTGTGCTGACAGCTCTTACAAGAATTCTTTTCCTTGGAAGCATTTATTATGTATCAAATAATATTAGTACATATTTGAACAACTTGAACAAGATTTCTTATATATTTCATCTTATATGTCTGCCTCCTTTAAGTTCTGGCTGTCTTGTAGCAGGCTTGATTAAATTTTAGTTCCTTTACTCTAGTGAAGATAGAATAAAGATAAAAAGTGAAGACAAAGAATGAAATTCTATGAATGGAAGGGCTCTAATCATCTAATCCAGAGGTGTCAAACTCAAGACCCAAGGGCCGGATCTGACCCATCGGATGCTTAGATCTGACCTGTGAAGCTGCCCTGGAAAAAGCCCTGGAAAAGACACATCCAGGATTCCAGGCCTGCAGTGCCTCTGCCAGAGAAAATGGAGCTCAGGAGGGCTGCAGCTCTGTTTTTGCTGGCAGAGAGTTGCAGGAGGCTGTTGCAGCCGAAAACGGAGCTTGGGAGCCCATTTTCACTGGCAGAGCGCTTGGGCCACCACAGGCACCCCCAACACGAGTTACTTTGAGCTGGCTATGCCCACCCCATCCCCCCAAGGTCAAACACAACCCTGATGTGGCCCTCAGTGAAATTGAGTTTGACACCCCTGATCTAATCCAATCCTCCACTCAAAGTTGGAATCTACAACTGCACATTCCTGACAGATGGCTATCCAGCCTCTATTTGAATAATTCCAGCACTGAAGAGTCCCTCACCTAGGGTAATCTATTCTATTATTCAACAATAAGGAAGTATTACCCTTAGATATATGTTCCTGATCATGTCCGACCGAAATCTACTTCCTATAACTTGCGTTTACTTGCACTTGTTGCTACTTATCATTCAGAATAACTTAGACAATTCTACTCTGTCTTCTATACGATACCTCTTCAGATACTAGAAGAGAGCTGTCAAGTTCCCCTCAATCTTCTCTTCTACAACTAACAATTCTTTCAACTATTGCTCATAATGTGGTCCTCAAAGGTCCTAGTTACCTTTTCCTTCCAGAAATAGACTTATACTTCTATTTAAACACATTTGAAGATTGTTTTCTTTTTTTAAAGAAATATACAACCTACCACTTTTTTTGGATGGATGACATGATCTTAAATCATCACAAGTACGGGCTGGGTGCTTCTTGGATCCATCAGGGCTGCGCATGGTTTCAATCTGGCTACTCAGTGACTTCAGTGTGGCATGGACTCCTGGATCTGTTTTATTGCTGTCATCTGGAGCAGCTTCATCTTCAGTGAACTCTGGTAGTGGGTCTGCTAGACCATCGTCATAATGTCCCATTATGTCACCAATTGCAGCAGTAAGATGACCAGGGGGACCTGGTGGGCCTGGAGGACCAGGATCACCAGGAGGGCCCTACACACAAAAAGCAGTAATATAGACCACATCCAGGATTGTAATATCTGGGACACAAAGTTACCATAACTGCATAGTAGTTCCAATCACTATAACTAGAGTCACTGGTTAAGATAAGCAGCTATACAAGTTGAATAAATAAATATAATTAAATAAATAAAATAAAAGGTTAACTGAAGGAATGTATTTTTATAGCTACCCAATTTGCATCAGTAACTGCAAGAGCAAAAGAATAATTACATTGTTTCAATAATAGAATATTACAGTTCTAATTGATTAATACCTGGACATAGATTTAAGAATGATTGTTTTGGAGAACCCTACCCCAACAGTGTAAGTATGTGAGATTGATAAGGTCTAAACTCATTGAACTAACAATTTTATGTATTTCTTCTTCTCAGGGTAAGCAAAGTCACCCTTTTCTCCTTTATTTTTTTATTCTTGAGCAGAGGTAATAGTGGCAAGAGTGAAACATTTTTGTAGTCCTGTCATGTAAAACACATAAAATGTATGAAGTCACTAGGCATCCAATACAATTTGAAGTAGAGTTTTACTCTTCTTCCTTTTTTTAAGTTTAGAGGATCTAATCTTGATAGGAGATGAGGGATAGGAGAGTTTTTTGTTCCTTTGTTGACAGACTTGGATCTGGATCAGTTCTATTTCCCCTGTCACCATTAAAAAGTGATCCATTAAATAACCAAACTGGCAATGCAAATGGCAAGGACAAAAAGACTGATCTGGGTTGCTCCTAAAACAAGGAGCATATGGTCAGATTCCTACCTCACTAGATCAGGTGCCCTGCATTTCTAGTTTATAGTTTATTTTATTTTCATTGTACATGCTACAATGAAATTAAATGCTATCTTCAGTGTACATTATAACTATAAAAATAAAAACACAAATATACATTATTTACAGTTTATATAATTGAAATTGAAAACCCTATATAAAGAATATATATATATAGTATGTATGTATGTATGTATGTATGTATGTATGAAGATGTGGCTTCTTCCAAATCGGCATGTAATTTGACTCATATACGCTTACAAGTCATTGAATGGATATAACTGTTCCTCTCTCTGACTGAACCAATTTCCTATTATTTACCTCAGGTCCTGCTTCTCCTAAAGTTCCTCTTACACCAGGAGGTCCAACCGGTCCATGTGGTCCAGAATTTCCTTCTTTACCTGAAGGTCCAATAGGACCTGGGGGACCCTATATTAAAAACAAAAGTTCATGTTTATCATCTCATAATACATACTTTCTTTCCTTTTCAGCTAAAGATACTTCTGGCCTTTCTCGGCTTTCTACAAGATTACTGCTATTGCTCATAATGCATGAATGAATCAAAAGATCCAAGTGCATATTATTTACTAGTTATTATTTAATCTTAATAACTAATTGCTGAGCCTGATTGTTTTTCTTCTTCTCTCTCTACTCCGTGTCCCTTCAATATTATATATTTTTTGTTAATTGTATATAAATTGCTCCTGACATTTTTGGGGAAGATGATAAAAATACTCATGGGATAACTGAGTGATGCTAAAATGCTAATTTGGTGGGGAAACAGCAAAGATGAATGAGGTAACAAATGTTACTGAATAAGAATGAAAAGAATAAGAATAGGCTTTCTTACATGTCTTTATTAGTTCAATGCATACTCAACTGCATTGTGGCACCTGAGCCTGCTAACTTCATTTCTTTTACATATTGTCTAAAGATCTAATAGATCTAACTGACCAGCTGAATTGCTTATATAACAAACATATTCTTTTCTTTTTCAGTCCCATCAATAGATTGAGAAAATAGGAGAACATTTCAGCCATACTGTCTCTGGGTTGTTGTTTTTTTAATGGGGAGACCGAATAAATGCCAAATAAGCAGTCTGAGCCCTATTCCTCTTGTTCGAGTTATTTTAAAAGAATTGTGCTGCAATTTATGACCATTACTTTCCCAAAGACTCCCTATTATAATTATCAGGTTTTTCCTGTGGGCACTCCACAGAACCCCTAGGAAAAATGTAAACCATGACATAAAATGGCTCCCAAAAGTCATTGAAGGGAGCAGCTTCCTTGTTGATGGGCTATTCAAACATTACAATGAAGCTGGCTTTCCCCTAGGGTAAAAGATGCAGGTGGGTGAGTTGGAATATGCTCAAACTGCCCTTTTTAGCAGCTGCTGCAACTAACCAACTACACTACATTGCTGTGTTTAGCTTTACTTGGGGGAGGGATTTGAAACTGGGAAAGCTGGATGCCACCAAACCCATCTCCAATTTTAATGTTACTTTGATGTGGCAGAAGCTTGTTTTCTGGAATTGCCAATAACAATCCAGTAGAAATTTGGGAGGGGGTTGCTGTTTTTTCTTTTACTTTCCTCAATTTAATTATTTATTTTGATAAGCTTCAATGGTAACATACTGAGGTTTTCTTCACATATGCACCCAACATGCACACAGATTCACCGATGTACACGCATTCATTTTTTCACTTTTTTCTCTCCCCCTTTTCAGGGAAAATTTCTGGTATCAAAAGATCACAGTCTTCACTGAGTATCCATCCACATCTTAATCCGTCTTAAATTTGTATCTCAACCCTTGAATCCAAGAAAGTTAGAAACTGATCTCCCCCTTCCCCCATTATGTAGGTCTATTCTGGTTGCTGATTCATAAACTGGAGCTGTTGATTGAAGAAATCTTACTTGATATCTAATTTGATGCCTTTTGACACACACAGAAAAATGGTTTCCCCCCCCCCAATATTTTAAATCTTTA
>JANHFM010001923.1:109625-119683 GCA_032468115.1 Grayia smithii
CGATGCCATGTAGGGCTTTATAGGTAAGCACCAGCACCTTGAAGCGGATCCGGAGAACTACAGGTAGCCAGTGCAGCAAATTAGAGGGTGAGGGAAGGCAACTTCCCTATAAGTCCTCATTCTCCCTATCAGCAATATTTTCCAATGAATCTCTTGTTAACAACAAAATGATTATAAAAGACATTCCAGATTTTAAAACAGACTGGATCACAATGAAAACAAAAGCTAAATCATCAAGCAATCATTTCCATTGTGTTATATAATGTACTGCACCTTGCATGCATTTGATCTGGCTGACAGACACTCAGCACTTTTCCTATGGCAAAAACCTACAGAAAACCTTTTAAAGGATTTAAAATAAATAGCTAGTTAAAAGGAGTTGTTATTTTTTTTTCCTTTTCATTTCCAGATAAATACACCATTCTGAGAATGGAGACAGGCAACTAGTCAAGGCTAGTACTTTTTATGAACCGTGGTGATGCAGTGGTTAGAATGCTCTATTGCAGGCTAATTCTGCTGACTGCCAGCAGTTCGGCAGTTCGATCCTGAATGGCTCAAGGTTCACTCAGCCTTCCATCCTTCTGAGGTAAAATGAGGACCCAGGGGACAATATGCTAAACTGCTTAGAGAGGGCTGTAATGCAATGTAAAGCGGTATATAACTGTAAGTGCTATTGCTATGGCCTTTTTTAAATAAAAGACAGCCATTGGAGCCTTTATGCTGTGAGATTCTAAAAGGTGAATGAATGCATTTTCCAGAAAAGGAGTGTTTCGCCACAATAAATAAGGAAGCAGAGGCAAAAGGTAGTTCCAAGTGCAATATGATACAGTATATGCACAAAAATGGCAGTTGCCAATGAAGAACTGGCATAAGAGTAGAACAAACACGTAGAGAATGTCTTACAGGAGGTCCAGGGAGACCTTGCAGGCCAGTGAAACCTCGATGACCTTTTTGTCCCCTGTCCCCTCGATCACCATTGTCACCTTTGTCACCACGAGGACCTTGGGGACCCTTAAATTAGAAAAACAAAATAAAACAAAATAAAAATAAAACACAAAAGTACAATCCAGCTAAAATTAAGCATATTTCTATGCTTTTCAAATCAGGCATTAGCAATATGTGCCATTTCTCATTGATTTCAGTGAAATAAGACTACATACCATCAATTCCCTACATGAATATCTGTAATAAGTATCCATAACCGCTGCACATTCTTTGGGGTTACACAGCTGCAGCATAATTTACTTTTTTAAAACTGTATTTCATATTATTAACATATCTGAGTGTGTGTTGTACATGCATTGAATAGTGCAAAGCTGTTCAAAATGCAGATTGATATGTACTGAGAAGGTATCTGTCTAGATTCTAGACAAACTTCACTTAAATTGTGGATTTTTTGTAGTAATTGTGGATTTTTTGTATTGATTTTAATCTCCTGCATCCATTTATGGTGTTTATAAATACATATGGAAGATTTAAAATTTGCTGTGAAGAATACTTAAGAATGTTTATCTTCTACCTAGAACTAGATACAATATGGATGAATCTAATATGAGTAATTAATATATTTTAATTGTTACTTTATTTTTCATGAGTTCCAGTTACATTGAGCTCTAAAATACAGATATACAAAGCTTGTATTATTGAATTTATGTTTAACTAAAAGTATAATTATTTTTCAAACAATTAAGATTTTCATTCAAAGAAAATATAACATACATGTAAACCTCGTTTTCCAGCACGGCCAGGAGGACCTACTGGGCCTCGTGAACCCTGCAATGAAATGAAAATATGGCTTTAGATAATTTTAGATAATGAAATTTACTGAAAAAATACTTTTGGAGACTCAAAGCCATACATTTCCTTGTTGTTTGTAACAGAATGAAAAAGAATAAATTTCAGCTAGAGGTTAATAAAAATAAACTTTTTTATTTATTGAACATATTTATATGGCTGTTCTTCTCATAAAATGTGACTCTGGATAGCAAACAACCAACAGCATCACATCTATTAAAAACACTTTTTAAAAAGTTTAAAAGCAAGTTTGCCAGAGAACATCGATCTAAATACAATATAACCATCGTGCAGTATCCTGTGGGATCTCCAAGGTTGATGCTGAGCTTAGAGATCCCTAAAATTGATCCACAGAAGGGATCCATGGAACCCAGATTAAGAACCTATGCCTTAAAGCATTCATTCATTTAGCATTTTAATAACCCAGCTGCTTTATATAGGATCTTGATAAAGCTTGGCAAATGACACATCCAGGCCATCTAGGAAACTGCAGCAGCAAATCTACTAGCCAATAAAATATTACTTAACTCAGAAACATTAATAGATATTTATCATCTCATTTCATGGCCAGAATTCTTCTTTCATGTTATATGTCTTAAGAAGGATAAATGATAATGGGAACTTGATTGTATGATCAAGAGTTCTGTCAATGAAGTGCAAATAATATAAGGGAACAATTATACTTACTGGTTCTCCTCTTTGTCCTGCATCCCCTGGAGATCCAACTGGCCCTGGAGTACCTGGAATACCCTGAGAACCAGGAAGTCCTGCAGGTCCAGGCTCACCACGATCACCCTACAACAAATATCATTCCAATTCTACAATCAGATAGAGATCATTTCCAAGTGCATATCTTTATAAAGACAAAATTATACATTTTGTTCCCCTCGCACATCCCAACTCTAGGGGGCAGTGCTCATCTCCGTTTCAAAGCAGAAGAGCCAGAGCTGTCCGAAGACGTCTCCATGGTCATATGGCCGGCATGACTAAATGCCAAAGATGCATGGAACGCTCATATCTTCCCACGAAAGGTGGCCCCTATTTTCTACTTGCCTTTTTTATGTGCTTTCAAACTGCTAGGTTTGCAGAAGCTGGGACAAGTAAAGAGAGCTCATCCCGTTATGTGGCACTAGAGATTCAAACTGCTGAACTGCCAACCTTTCAATCGACAAGCTCAGCATCTTAGCCACTGAACTGCTACTGTGTTTTACAACTAGATACATATATAGCTGGGATGGATTAGCAGAAAGCCATGAGATAAAACCATATCTGCAAAATAGTCCAATAAGGACTGAACATGTTTAGTGTGTGTTAGAGAAAAAATTATCTGCAACATCAAAAGGAAGGGATCTAGGAACCTGGAAAAGAGGGTTGCTGACTGCTAGATTTCTGAAGGGGAGCAAATACTGCAAGATTTTTACACACACATCATGGAATACTTTGCCTTCATATATAGAAGCTATTCTTCCCTAACGAGTGCTTATGAAGAAAAATTTGACTCTGGTAGAAAGAATGTGGGCATATTAGATTTGGGTTTCTAAACCTGTCAGCCAATGTTATTATAAAGCATGTTGATTATTACTGTCTTGTTATTTTAAGTGTCTTTTCTGTCTATACCACTTTGAGCCATTGGGAGTAGAGAGGCATAAAATCTATAATAACAATAACGGTAACACCTTTTTATTGCAGACTTCACTCTGCTAACTTAGCTTAGTTTCCAATATATTATATGCCACGTGATGAATTATAATCTTTTTACTCCTGTCTTACTAAAATTATATTCATGAAGACGCAAAACAAATAGACTGGACACATTTATACTTTTGTTGTAAAACTGGGTTTGTTTTAAAGCATTCATCCTTATTAAGAGTTCTGATGGTGATTTTTCTCAAAGATTGAAATGTAAAGGATAACATAAGAGTCTAAATCAACAACAGCTTTATTCATTGAAATTTCAAACTCACTTACCCTTTCACCAACAGCTCCATCTCGCCCAGGAGTGCCATCATTACCAGCAGGACCCTAAGTTGAATAAGAAATGGAAAAGTGGATTAAATGTGACATCAGATTTGTCTTAAAATAATATTGTATACATGAAATTGCCTTTGAAAAAGGCTTGGAATTTACAAAATAATCACAGAGGTATAAAAGGAAATTCCAATAATCGAAGTTAAAGTGTGTTGATAATATTAAGGATAATATTCATATTGCTATTTCATGAAAATGCAGCAATATTTTTAGTTGCACTTTTGAAACTACTAAAACCAACTAGATTATAATACCAATAGAGAATGGCTTACAATTCAAATGGCTTGCCATTTTTAAAACAATTATACTGGCCTCTTATTCAAGCTCCTAAATTTTATAGCCTAGGTCCATGATGGCGAACCTATGACACGCATGCCAGAGGTGACACGCAGCACCCTCTCTGATGACACGTGAGCCATCAGTTCAGCTCTGCTGTGCATGCGTTTGCACCTCCTGCCAGCCAGCTGGTCTTCGGGACTCTGCCAGGGCACACATGCATGCACGGGGGCAGAGCGCATGTGCGGGGCACTTGCATGCAGGGCTGCAGGACACTTGCAGGAGGCCGCATGCGTGAGGGCAGAATGTATGCAGGGGGCCACATACACATGCATGGGGGTGGGGTGCATGTACAGGTGCCACACCCGCATTGCATTTGGGGGTTCGGGCGCACTTTGACCGTGCTTTGGGCACTTGGTCCAGAAAAGGCTAGCCATCACTGGCCTAGGTAATGAATGGGCAACCGGTAGCCTGCGGCTGAATTTCGAAGCTCGACTACAAGAGAACATTGAAAACCTTCAGTAGCATCTCTATACATTTTTCCTTCAGTCAAAAATGAAAGAGGAAAAACTGAATGCCAGAAAGATGGGGAGAAACAACATGTCAAAAAAGAGAATACCAGCTACTTTTAGCTCTTCCCTACCATTTCCTTTAGTTCCGCCAACATTGAGGCTTCTAACAGACTACCCTCCCCCATTACTTCTACTGAGAGACTTGCAGTAGAAAAAACCTGTCCACAACTGACTTTCTTAAGGATCAATGTGATAAAACTATATTTTTGTTGAAAGAATATCAGTTCTGGAAATGTATACATTTATTCACAGCAGTTATTTGAATCCATAATGTTAACGTATTCTTATGTTAAAACTGCCAATGAAAAACCACTTACCTCTGGCCCTGCTTCACCCACCGGTCCAGAAGCACCTGGAGGACCAATAGGCCCAGAAGGACCCTTGTCTCCTGTTGGTCCAGTTGGACCTTGTTTTCCAGGAGTTCCCTGGCATGAAAAAAGAGACCATGTCAATGATTAAAACCACAGATGATTGTTACGTATAGCAAAACAGTCAGACATCAGTTTAAATGGGCCTCAATCATACTGTAGCTATGTTCTTACAGCCATAAAACAGAATAACAGAATAAAAGAGTTGGAAGGGACCTTGGGGGTCTTCTAGTCCAACCTTCCTGCTCAAGCAGGAGATTCAAGACAATTGGCTGTCCTTCTTATTAAAAGCCTCCACTGATGGAGCACCCATAACTTCTGAAGGCAAGCTGTAATACTGGTTAATTGTCCTCAATGTTAGGAAGTTTCTCCTTAATTCCAGGTTGCTTCTCTCTTTGATTTGTTTTCATCGATTATTTTTTGTCTTGCCTTCTGGTGCTTTGGAAAATAGATTGACTCTCCTCTTCTTTGTGGCAGCCCCTCAAATACTGGAATACTGTTCTCATGTCACCCTCAGTCCTTCTTTTCACTGGTGTTGAGCAGAGTTGAGTGCATAGTCAAAAATCCCAGTTGTGGCAATACTCACTGCAGAGCCTGGCAGGCCAGGCATGCCCCTCTCTCCACGCTGGCCGGGCATTCCCACAATACCTCTCTGCCCAGTAGTTCCAGATGGACCTGGGGGGCCATCAGGACCCTGGAATATACAAGTAACAAATTGGCTTCCTTAGCAACCTCTAACATTTACATTCAACCAGGGTGTCATAGTTTAGCATTTGAGCTAATCAAGAAATAGCAAAGATAAGAAAATCTGATGGTGCTGAAAGCTTTCAGCTGTAATCAGGGGTGGGTTATACTTACCTTTGCTACCGGTTCTGTAGGTGCACGCGCTTTGCGCATGGTCGGAGCGTGTGGAGCACGCGTTTGGCGCATGTGCGCCGAATGGGCGCTCCTGCACATGCGCAGAAGTTTTTTTAAGCAAAAAAGCTCAAAAAAGCTTCCTGCATATGCGCGCAAGCACGCTCTGCGTGCAGGGACAGGTAAGTACGGGCGCGCGGGGGGGCTTCGGTCCAGGACTATTAGAACCGGTTCGGTGACATCACAGCATCACCGCTACCTATTCTATAGAACTGGACCGAACCGGGAGCAACCCACCACTGGCTGTAATATATGTTTTTTGTTCCCTTGCTCTAAAAGAGGTGGTTTAGGAGGAAAAAAAATGAAGATAAAGGCTCAATGACCCTTAGCATTTTGAGTTGAAATCAAGGTTTCTGTCTACTCTTTCCCAAAGATCAGGGCTATTGTATCTCGGCTGCAAAAATCCAGACAACTATCTAGAGAGCGGCAAAGAAATACAAGCTTTAACACTCTGCTGCTCTCCAGGGCCTATCCAGAGTTTGTCTGGTCAGATATAGTAACCCTTCCAGCACTTGTGGGTTACAATAAAGAACATTATTTTCTTTAGCTTTAACGCAGAGTCTTCATTTAAAAAAAAAAAAGGCCAGGGGGAACATGTGAATTAGAATGGATGAAAGAGAAAAAAGCGCAGAACAAAAAAGCAGGAGTCGCTATATCAAAAGAGAATTAGAAGCATTAGGAAATTTAAAAAAGGGCAGCCATGACACAGATCAGAAATATCACCATAAAAAGATATTCTTGTAGGCTTTGTAGCTCCTGGTAATGAGATAATTTTGGTTCACTTCTAAAGGTATATGAATAACTAGATTCTTGTGGGGGTGGGGAACCAGAAATAGTTTAGAATGAAAAGTTTCCTTATTTCGTTTGCAAGCATAAGCTTTTCTCTACTCTCCCTCTATTTACATGTTGTCCATCTTCTCCTGAGTCTCCTTTGTCTCCAGAACCCCCAGATGGTCCTGCTGGGCCTCTATCTCCTACTCGACCATGACCACCCGGATCTCCACGAACACCTGGAGGACCTTCTTTGCCTGGTTCACCAAGAGGCCCAACTGGGCCAGGAGCTCCCTGAAAAAAGAAGCTTCTGTTAGAAACAGACAGATCGGTAATACAGTTTCTTTTCTTTATTGCATTTACAGCATACTGCTGCTCTGGAGCATAGCTAGGATGCTTCCTATTTGATCAGTAGTCTTTCACTTCCAGACCTGGTCCAAGCCTCAGAAAAATGTATTATATATTTCTAAGTTATCTTCATCTTGCTTTTCTAAGAAATAATCATGTTGCCTATATTACATGCACTGAAAACATAATAGATTACTATTAGATTATTGTCGAATACTCCCTAATTATTAAATACAACTCTGTGTATGACCCCAATATTCACATATTGTAAATAATTTTAATCTTTTTGTTTTAATTTGGATTTTAAAATTACTATTTCTTATCCCTTTGCCGAAATATTCTCAAGCAGGTCAAAAACCACAATAAAGACTCAGTTACTTACTACTCAATATGGCAATACGCATAGGACACTTATTTTTTTTTTCTTAAAATGCAAGATAGTCCTTAAAGTTTTAGAGTTCCAATAATCTTTTTATACAATTCGAGCCAGGTGACAGAATTCATCCAACCACTAAATATAGCGTTTCATGCATTCAAAGTAGAATTTCCTTCCAAATGAAATTGCACTTTAGCAATATCTATCTTACAAGAAATGTACTGTGCAGCATTATCTCTATCCATAAACTGGAGTGTGTAACAGCTGTATTGATATTAATACTGCTATCGTCTTTCCTCCTAAGAGCATAAACAGAGAGAGTTTTAAAAAGAACTGCAATTTGTTGGTCACAGTGTTGCAAATGAAACTCCAGTCCAATTGTGACACCATGTTTATCAACTTTATTTACCCTCCATCTCAGGATCCCCATGTTTCTACCCGTTTAATCTTATGACAATCCTGCACTGAGTGGGGGACAATAACTTGGCCCTGTAGTTCTCAATTTTTTCACCACAGACCCCCTTTAAATACCTTTTGTGGCTACGGACCATGTCCACAGACCAGGGGTGGGTTCTGCTTACTTTTACTAGCGGTTCACAGCGGGAGCACACACGTGCGCTCGCTCCGCTCACATGCACATGCACTCTTCTGCACACCTACTGATCCCATTGGGGTGGGTGGGTGGAGCCTCCCACCGATTTTACTACTGGTTCTAAGAACCATATAGAACCGGGAGCAACCCATTACTGCCACAAACTCTCAAGACTTAACTCAAGATTTAAAACATAACATTTCTTCAAGCCTTCATGGATCTTCTGTGATGACATTGCTGTCCCCCTGGGGGTCCATGGACCATAGTTTGAGAACCACTGACTTGGCCTAAGAGCACCAGCAAAGCAGTAGTGGAGAAACCTTCTCCGTATAATTCATAATCTGCTATAACACACTGACATATTATCTCAAGGGCTCGAAACCTGCAATCCTGAATCTCTAGTCCCAACCTCCCCACTCCATTTTTTGGCATTGATGTATGGGAGTTGTAGTTCAGCAATACCTGGAGGATAAATTTTCTGCCTCTGCCTATTTTAACCCAAAATGGGATTCAAATGATATTAAAAAAATAATTTAATCTTTGATATGCTTGCATTGTTTTACAATACTTTTTTTTTAATAAAATCCTTACTGAAATATATCTAATTAAACATCTAACGTACTGTAGGTCCTGGGGGTCCAACTCTTCCAGCAGATCCAGGAAAACCTGTAGCACCCTAGAAATAAATAAACATACATGGGACCTAGCAAATATTAATATATACTATGTTGACAAGCATTCTTTATTGTATAAAGACTTATACATCACATCTGAAATATACAAGGGTGCTAAGAAAGTCACAGACATCCCAATCGAAACAAAAGTTAGAACTTTGCTCAATCAACTTACGGGGGGTCCTTTTGTACCACGGCCTCCTTTGAGTCCATGAACCCCAGGAGGGCCCTGAGTGGAAATAAGAAAAAGACGATTAATATTCAGCTGCCACACCAAATGATAGGAAGCAGAGTTTTATTTCAGTGAGATTTTTACTTACTGGTGGACCATGAGAACCTGAAAGACCTTGAGGTCCTGGTGATCCAGCATCTCCTTTCTGCCCAGGCTCCCCAGGTTCACCTTTCACACCAGGTTGACCATCAGGGCCCTAGAAACATTCAGAGAAATGACCAATCCGGTTATTTCATCTATTCCAAGCATATGTTATGAATGTTATTTTTAACTGATAAAAATGTTGTTGTTTTTAAAAAAGGCCCAGCATATGCCTCCTGTTTAAGAACGTTGCAACATAGTTCTCCTTCTCTGAAATTAAAAAAAAAAATAGTTCAAAGAAACTGCACACCTGAGGGCCAGCAAATCCAACTGGGCCAGTTGGGCCATTTTCACCACGGGAACCCTAGCAGGAAAAAAGAAAGAAAGAAAGAAAGTGGGTTCCAAAAGAATGTTAAAAACGTACAATTTTTGCTACTTTTTATGATATAACTTCAGCAGTTCATGATTTATTCTGGTAAAAAATAAGCTGGTTGTATGCTAGATACATCTACAGACAGAGGTGGTATTCAGCAGGTTCTGACTAATTCTGGAGAAGTGGTAGTGAAAATTTTGAGTAGTTCAGAGAACTGGTAAATGCCACCTTTCACTGGCCATCTATTCTCTGCCTCCCAAGTCCTAGCTGATCCAGAGGAAAGGGGAATTTTGCAGTAACCTTCCCCTCTGGAGTGCACAGGGAATGGAGATTTTACAGTATCCTTCCCCTGCCACACCCACCAAGCCATGTCCACAGAACTGGTAGTAAAAAATTTTGAATCCCACCACTGTCTACAGAATATGTCTTGCAGAAGCAGCTAATGGTATCAATAATCACACAACCATATACATATATAAATGGTCTCATTAATATATTTTAAAAATTTCAATCATCATCACCACTGGATGATGGAATTCTATAAATGCTAGAACAGGAAATCTGACTCTTCCCAAGAATATATGGTATGTAGAATTATGATGCTTTAATATATGATTCAATTTATTTATTTATTTATTTATTTTAATGGCATTTATAT
>JANHFM010001923.1:142449-152746 GCA_032468115.1 Grayia smithii
AAGGAAGGAAGGAAGGAAGGAAGGAAGGAAGGAAGGAAGGAAGGAAGGAAGGAAGGAAGGAAGGAAGGAAAGATTTTATGCTCTTCCCCACCACAAATCTATAAGATACTTTGAACTGGGAGAGAGTAACTAGCCCAATGTCACCCAGTAAATACCATAATGGATACTGAAATCCAAGTTTTGCAGTCCAAGGCCAATAGTAAATAGTGCTGTTTTGTTGAGAGCATGGTTCTGTAAAATATCTTAATAAATTATGACATTATGAATTGCAAATCTGTCAAATCCACATAAAGAAAATGAGGATGATTCCAAAGAGATACTTACCGCTGGTCCTGGTTTTCCAGGCATACCATGTGAACCACGAGCCCCCTAGGAAAAAAAGAAATAAGGTTACAAGGTAGAAGTTTGATTATATGACCACAATTTCCAAAGGGACATTGATTGCTACAAGGGATATCAAAGAAATATGCCATCATATTTCTATTAGGAACAGAGGAGCTCTATCACTACAGATGTAACTCAAGGCAGAGGTTGATTTCTCATTGATTACAAAATCTTCTTGCAAGGAAGACTGAAGTTGTAAGCACATTTCCTTAGAAATAAGTTGGCATAGAAAAGTCATCCCTGTTATTTTCTTAACTACTTCAGGGAAAAGGTTTTTGGGTTTTTTTTAACAGAGCAGTAGCAGTCTTCTTCTTCAATGTGTTTCAGATTATTTTCAGTTGCTACTAACATATAGGTCTGCACTGATAATCTCTATTCTCTTTCTACATGAGGGGTCCAAAAATCCATTAGAAATTCCCAATAGTTTTTTTAGTTGCTTTCTAGTGCAATTGGCCAAAACTGAGTGTTTCCGAAATTAGCTATTAACTAGAAGTCAGGTTTAAAGTGAACAGCAAGCAAAGAGATATTTAAATCAGGATGGTTTTACAAGCTGGTTCAACAATTACACTGGCTTTATATACGTTATTGTACAAAAAACAGTTACTTACTGGAACGCCCTGTGGTCCAATTCGACCTCTTTCTCCTGCCATCCCTCGGGGACCCTGGAGTCAATAATATCAAAAGAAAAAGATATTAGTCCAAAGTTAAATAGGAAGTGGAGATCATCTGCTTATAATTCTCCTCAACTCTAATTATGACTGACCAATAATTTCCTTTATCCACCCCAAAACAAATATTATCTGGGCAGTCAGCGTAAAAAGAATAAAAGTTCAGTGAATCTTAGGTAAACATACAGACACACCCAAGCAGTTCAGGAAATGGAATTTAAAACATCTTTTAAATAAGACAGAAGCATTAAGAAGTAAACATGTTGTGTCGTACATTTTTTTTTCTATGAAAGGAACAGCTAGGAAGATGCAAAGAAAATTGCTTAATAGGTGCCTATACTAAGAATAATCTTCTGAGGCAATGTATAACAAGTATGGCATCTCCAATTTGGTGTTAATTATTAAGGAGGTGCTTAAAGGATAAGACAATCTGTTGTCATCCTATCATGACGTTCAGTTTCAATTAAATGCAATTAATGTGAAAGGACGAGCAGATACAGGGAAAAGCAGAGTCAATCACCATTTAAGATCAATGATGACAGAAGAGGTATAATACATCAAAAATTATAATACAATATAGAGGCATAGCACCAGTTAATGTATCTGCTTTCCCTATAGCAGGGGGGGTCAAACTCAAGGCCTGTGGTCCGAATCTGGCCTGCAACGTGCTTAGTTCTGGCCCACGGGGCTGCCTTGTAAACAGCAAAGGACTGGCTCGCGGTACCTCTGCCAGCAAAAATAGAGCTTGGGAGGGTCACATGCAGCCATTCTAGGCTTCGTTTTCATCCATGATGGCCTCCTGCAATCCTCTGCCAGCAAAAATGGAGCTTGGCGACCACCACCACCCCAGCGCCATTTTCACTGGTAGAGGGTTGCAGGAGGCTGCCGCGGCTGAAAATGGAGGCCAGGAGCACAGTGTTTGGGCCACCATAGGCACCCTCAACACAAGTGATGTCATGCTGGCCACACTCTCTGGCCATGCCCACCCTGGCCCCCCAAGATCAAACACAACCTTGATGCAGCCCACAATGAAATTGAGTTTGACACCCCTGCCCTATAGCAACAATCAATGATCATGGATGAAACTGAGGGAGACTTGAGTTCATAGAAAAAAGTTTTTCCCCTGGCATATGGAAAACAAGTTATGTTGTCTTTGTTTTTTTTAAAAACAAAAACAAAATCTCCTTGCATTCTCTCAGTTACAATTTCAAGGCTCAATCTGGCTGACTGTGTCTAGAAAATAAACTGCTAGTATAGCTTGTGTGGTAATTAACTTTTTTCACCTTAAAAATAATCACCCCTTTGTTCAGTTTTCTTACAGTTTGGATGGCAGCTGGTATAGATTGCCATCCCAACTAATTTTATGACTCTGGGGTCTAAAACAAGGGAGCTGAATGAAGAAATAAAATTGATTAAGATATTTCTTCAATGATTAGACCAAAACTATACATACAGTAATAACAAAAACTACAGGAGGGAAAAAAGAAAATAATTGTGAATAATGAATATGACACACTCACCATAGGACCTGTTGCACCCATCTGCCCTGATGGACCTGATTCACCCTATACATTGAGTGGGGGGAAAAATAGTTTATTCAAACTTAGGGACCCACATTTCAGCAACAAAGCAAAAAGAAAATATACACTTTGCAACAATCCCTCATCATATAATGAAATTAAAATTTTGGAATATACATTCCAAATAGAAGTGGTGGAGTTTTTTTCTGGTGAGACTGATCTATCAGGGCAACCTGGTCTACCCAAATGTGGGACAGAGCATACTGCTTCTGCTTTCGCCTTTCAGCCCCAATCCAGGAGCCTTCGCAGGCAGTCGCTTTTGCGACAAACTATTTTTGTGCTGAATTTATTTGTTGGTAAAATGCAAATTCTTCCAAATAGAAGAAGATAGTTGGAAATTATTCCAAGCAAAATATCAGATATTTGTAAGGTTTTGTTGTATCATTTTGATGGCTTCTCCATCTTCTGCTACTGACCCTTCAACGACAGCTTCTAATATATACATGAAATGTATTGCTCACACTAGATGGCCTTGTGAGAGTGAGAGATTCTTGAGGACAAATTTAAATATCTTAGAAGGGATGGTTCCTCCTTCTCAGAAATTTATTCCAACCCAATTCTTCCCAAATGGAGGGTTATATTTTTAAAAGGTATCCACTGATGCCAATGAAAACTTTTTAAAAGCCTAGTTATTCCACAGGCTAAACAGCTGTGGACCAGATGAAAATGGCTCTCAGTGTTACATCTTGTCCATGAACTATAGGGTCAAATGAAGCAAAGTTAGAGTGTACTCATTCTGCCAGTATTTCTCATGTGTGAATTTCATCTAACCTTGTAACATTGAGAGCATCCTTTTATGAGTTTCTCTGCAATATTTTTGTCACCTAACTACAAGCAAACTTTGATGAAACTCTTAACATATAGTTCCTTCTGGCTTTATCTAGATTAAAGAAGGCAGTTAAATTAACACAAGGATAAAGTAAATCTATCACACTAAAACTTTTTTTTTCATCAGGAAGAAGCAACAATATGCATGAATTCAGCTTATTTAAAACCATCCATGAAACACCAAAAGTGTCAGCAAAAGTGAATGTTTCCTCAATTTTAACCCACCTAAAACCACTTCTATTGAATAGAACCAATAATGCTCAATATTGTCATTTTATCTATTGCTAAACATAAAGAACTCAAGGATCCTGTCTGATTGGCTACTTGTTATTTACTTATTTTATTTATTTACAACATCCATATAGTTGTCCATCTTCCAAACAACTCTGAGTAGCTTCTAGTGAATACTTGTTTTTTCCTCTCTACCTTTACTACGGCATAAGTAAGTAGCTACATGATAAAACCAGGGTCTCTTTTTTGGCTCTACACTTAGCTGTTTGCATGATTTATGCCATTTCTGAATAATAATTATTTGTGACATACATTTCTGCAAACACATCATGATGTGAAGGTTTCTTCCATAACTTCTCTAAAAGCATACAATGCATCTCATAACAAGTTGAAGCAATAGAACAATACTACTTTACTACATGGCCAAAAAAAGTACAAAATTTACCTTAGATCCATGGGCTCCAATTTCACCTTTAGGACCATCAAGGCCTTTCTCTCCCTGTGATGTAAATATAAATCCACTCAGCAATTGCAGTGGCATATAAATCCAGCAAAAAACAACAACAGACAAATAATTGTCTGATAATTTCAAATAATTTCACCAAACAAAGTGAAAAAAAAGAAGCAATTTTTGAAATTGCAAAAGGATACATGTCAACTCTTTCATTAGGAAAGAAGATACATTCACACTTACTCTAGGGCCCTTTAGACCTTGATGACCTGGTGTACCAGGAAAACCTCGAGCTCCCTGAAACAGAATGAGAAAATCCACAATTATATAACGAAGCAAGACACTTCTTCATTTCAAGTCAGACTACTGTCACGTCCTCCTTCCTGTTCCCATAGTATAGATCAGGGGTATCAAACTGGTGGCACGTGGGCCAGATGCGTAACATGCAGGCCACACCCACCCCAGCTTCGCAAAGGCAAAAAATGTCATGATATGTCATGTGACACTATCAAGTTTGACACCCGTGGTATAGATGTTTGCACCACCTATCTATCCACAGATGCAAGTTGCCAATAGCCATTTGAACCATGTATAGGCTTTGCATGTAAGAAAGGTATGCAGGGATAAATCTGGTTCTCGCCATATCTTCTTAGTGGCCTCTTAACATAACAATGAGGGAACTGAGTGCCCTAACCATGACATTTTTTAATTATCCAGCACATTTGTGCAGTAAAGTATCTCCTCTATCCCTGGAAGTATATGTCAAATTAAATACTGAATAATGTACATAAAGGAACATTTAATAAAGATTTTTTCTTCTTCTTCTTCTTTTGACTAGGTGTGGATGACAAGGAAATTCAAAATGGAGGCAATAAGGGCAGAATTATTAAGTTCCCAGATGCAAGGATGGTAATATATAATCCATTACATTTCAACCTTCAGAATCTTGGAAGACCAGTCCAACTTTTTTTTTTACTACCAGTAGGTTCTTTATGAGATGAAAATGGGAAAATATTAAATACTTGGTGCAAGAAGAGGTAACAAATTGAAGTATGAGGACTGAGATACACAAACACTGGAAAAGATCACATATTAATACTACAGTTGCATATGCCCTGAAACTAAGAATTATAGAACAATTGAATGATGGGAGAACATTTGAGGTACTTGGCAAAGGAGAAAAAGAAAGAAGCTCACAGATAAAATAAAGAAGGGAGGCAACCAACTTTAAAAGGTAAATAAACAGGCATCTCTAGAAGCCACAAATTAACATTCTGGCATTAGTATAATGCACACCTGAGCTTTCAACATTACAAAAACTTAGCTTCAGGATGCAAAATTATATCCAAATTTCACTGCTTATGTTTAAATAAAAAATAACTGAAAAGCTTCAAAGGAAGTAGCAGATGATAATCTCAAAAAAGAGGGGGGAGGAATGAAATTGCAGAACTTGTTCTACAATATCCTGTGAAAGCCTTTTAGTTCCTACAGAGTTGAACGTATTTTCTTCAAGAGTGTGGAAAAAAAGTACCATTTAGTAAGTGGGGATCTCTTCTCTCTTGTGATCTGATCAGAAAAGCAACTAAAGGCATTGCCCAAATTGAAACAGCTTTATTTTAAATGTCTTAGTTTATCTGTACAGGTAGTTTATTTTCCCCAGGGCAGATCATTCACCAGAGATGCTGACTTCCAAAACTTGCCAGAAACCCAAGTCTATCTTTTACACATCTTTGAAATGGCTTGAGATTAATGATTAGTTATTACCTTCAAAAATATTTGCATCTTTTAATGTTTACTTATTTTTCCAAGTTTTCAAAGGATTTTGTTATCTGAGGTTTTTTTTCTTTTAATTTAGGTTTATTAATAAATAAAATAAATTTGTGAAGTACATCATGGGAAAAAAACCTGTGAGTTATCAGGACCTTGGAGTTTTTATAATTAGCAGTAATATAAGTTGAGCTGTTGCTGTTCTTTAGCTTAACAGAATAACAGAAGGGACCTTGGAGATCTTCTAGTCCGACCCTCTGCTCAAGCAAGAAAACCTATACCATTTCAGACAAATGGTTCTCCAATCTCTTCTTAAAAATCTCTAGTCTTGGAGCACTCACAACTTCTGGAGGGAAGGTATTCCACTGGTTAATTGTTCTCACTGTTGGGAAATTTCTCCTTATTTCTAGGTTGGTTGTCTCCTTGGTTAGTTTCTATCCATTGCTTCTTGCCTTGCTTTCAGGTGCTTTGAAGAATAGGTTGAAACACCCTCCCTTCTTTGATTAGATATTGGACACTATCATGTCACCCCTAGTCCTTCTTTTCATTAAACTACACATTCCCAATTCCAGCAACTATTCTTCATATGTTTTAGCCTCAGGTCCCCTCTTCAACTTTGTTGCTCTGCACTCATTTTAGAGTCTAAACATTTTTTTTTTATATTGTGGTGACCAAAACTGGATGCAATATTCCAAATCTTACCAAGGCAATATAAAGTGATACTGACACTTCACATGATATTGATTTCATCCTTCTGTTAAAGTAACCTGCGTTGGTTTTTTTGGCAGCTGTAGCACACTGCTGACTTATATTTTTAAGTGGTTGTCCACTAGGACTCCAAGATCCCTCTTGCAATTACTACTATTGAGACAGGTACTACCTATTCTATATATAGCAGGAAAGCATGCTGCTATATATACATGCAACCTGGGACTATTTATGTGAGATTCCTAACTCAACAATGTAGAACTGTCTACACATGGGCATCCTGAGTGACTTTTAAGGCCAATTTTAAGCATTTGTCATTCAATTCTAAAATGTAAATGCACATGCAAAACAATGAGAGAAAATGTGCCACTGTGATTTTGCCTGATGGGTCAGGAAATATACATCTTTATAATCAATAAAGCTTTGGAATTTGTCCTATCTATTATGCACAGTTC
Organism: Grayia smithii; assembly: GCA_032468115.1. Taxonomy (NCBI): domain Eukaryota; kingdom Metazoa; phylum Chordata; class Lepidosauria; order Squamata; family Grayiidae; genus Grayia; species Grayia smithii. The sequence continues at coordinate 149,522 of JANHFM010001923.1, forward strand.
TCTAAGTTTTCTTGAAACAATCCATTTTTGAACCAGCAATCTTAAAACAGAATTGTTTAAAGCTTTCTCCTAAAACCTTTATATTATAGGGTTCTTTCAAAAGTGCTACTGTATTGTATTTCACGGGATAGCAGATCATATATTTACTTTGAATGGAAGAGAATAATAATTTTGCATTGACTGTTCAATGAGAGTAAAGATAGGAGTTTCCTCACCAAATTGGCAAAGGGACACCTAGTCACCATTTTTCTACTGGTTTGTTCTGAAATTTTTGTTGTTTTGTTTCGTGTTTTTGTTTTTGGAAATCTACTAACAAATATTTTTCTATAATTTTGTTTAATGATAATACTTAGTATGATATGCTTTTTTTTCTTGCTGATCAGAAATCAGCAATGTAACTATTGATCCTCTTCACGGAGGATAGAGGAGACAGAGAAAACTTCTGGCTCATTCTGATATAATTAACAGGTCAACCACAGTTGAGCCCAACATTTCTGTTGTTAAGTGAAACATTTGTTAAGTGAATTTTGCCTCCCTTTTATGACCTTTCTTGCCACAGTTGTTAAGTTTAGCAACACGGTTGCTAAGTGAATGTGGCTTCCCCATTGACTATGCTTGTGAGAAGATCACAAAAGGGAATCACATGACCCTGGGATAGAGCAATGGTCATAAATATAAGTCAGTTGCCAAGCATCCGAATTTTGATGACATGACCATGAAATGGACGTAAGTGTGAAAAATGGCCATAAGTCCCTTTTTTCAGTGCCATTGTAACTTTGTAATTTAGTAACCCTCACTAAATGAACTGTTGAAAGTCGAAGACTACCACTATAAGTCCTGTATTATCTAGCAACTATGAGACATACCGATACGATCCATATGAAAATTCTTTGTCTAATTAGATGCATTTCCTGAGGGCATTGCATTAATATTCAGTTTACAACTGAAACTCTATGAATATGGATGGATACGTCTTTTGATGTTTTACATGTTGTTTTTCACATTTAAGACCATTAGTCAAGAAATATAGGTAAATAATTTTTTTTTCATTCTTATTTTCTATTCCCAGATCTTCTTCCTATGCTACAATATAGTTTCAAAGATAAAATCTCTTGCACATTCTAAAAATCAGGTAGGTTTAAGAAATTAAGCTAACAGGATATAGGCCTTTTATTTTATTTTTTTTCCTTGTTTCAAAAAGGTACACTTCTTGATGACACATATATGTTGTGTAAGTGCAGTCTAGGATCCTTTAAAGATTTTATTCCAAATTTAAATGTATGGTTTGTACAGAAGAACAGCTAATCGTACATACCGGAGATCCTGGAAATCCAACTTCCCCAGGTTGCCCTGGTCTGCCAGATTCACCCTAAAAGAACAAAACAATAAAGTAATAAAACCACAAAATAAAAGCAGAGGTTGATCTGATTGGGTTGCTGCTGCCAAGAAGGGAAGGAGTTGGTTGTATGTTGTGGTTTTTAATGTTGTAAGTCACCTGGAGTCACCTTGTGTGAGTTTGGCACCCTAAAATTTCTTTACTAAATAAATAGTGTTCTAATATCTTGCACATCAGCGAGTTTCTTTTCTCTGAAACATGTTATTGCCATTCAAACTGAAGGCATCAGAAACTCTTGAAAGTTTATTTCTTCAAAAATAATGCATTTTGAACATTGTACCAATATTTTCATATATATATATATATACATACATACATTTCTCAGCAAATACAAATTTAATACATATATGTGTGTGTGTGTGTGTGTGTGTGTATGTGTGTAACTATTACCAACCAAGGTTTTTGTTAACCCACATGTAACACTCTAGCCATTTATAATATGTGTACCTGTCTTTTCTTTGAAATTGTCACATCAAAAGTAGCAGGTAAGTCAAGGTTCCAAGAGACAATGAGGTTCTATTAGAATGCAGCAATTGTTCTATTAATGAAGGCTTATCTCATTATGCAGTTTTCGGTTGTAGTAAAAACTAACAGCAGATTATGCTTCATAGTACTATATAATATATATATAGCATAGCAGGAAATAAATATTGACATCGTTTTATACAAAAGTGACTTTGCCCCCTCAGGAAAGTCTTTCACTGTCGTAAAGCACAATTTTGTTTTATTGAAAACCCACTAGCTATAATAATATTTGGTGCCACATACCACATTACACCAGAGGATAATAGTTTCCAGAGTTGAGTTACAATGGATTGTGAGGAATGGCTCCAAATCAAGCACCTTGTCATGCAGGAACAGATACACTTTTCACTAATACAAAATCTGTGTTAGATCAAGCCCACTGGTATTCATGTAACTAAGGATAAGTCAATATTCCATAATTTAATGAACCATTGCATATGTGTGAAAAATGGTTGCAGTATTATTTAGCAACTAATGTCAGTGATCGGTGTAAAATAAAATAAAAATGATTTCCTCCCCATTTAGGCAGGGAATCTTTAGTATTGAAAATGTTAAATTTAGTACTGAAACTAGATCAAAATTTATTGCATCACATTATTATATGGTTGACTATGCCACCTTTCCTCAATCTAATATCATCTGGACATTTTAGGATCAAATTCACAGAATTTTGAGCTCATAGAAGTTGAATCTGAACATATATAGAGGTTAGCAGGTGAAGGAAGGGAATATTTTTTAACATAAATGCTTGCTTTATTATTAAAACAGAGAAGTGAAAAACAGGATTTCATTTAGGGACTGCTCCCCTCTAGAACTTCCTGACCAAAGAAGTTTCTTTTGCTAGTATTTAAGATCCTTTCAACAGATGGAACAGAAACTTATTTTACAAAAAATGTTTTATGGGTGACAGTTGCCTTGACATAAGCTTCCTTGCTCTGCTAAATAAACTTTTCTGATTTTAAGAATGTTTTCTGATGATTATTATGTAATGTGCCTAGCAGCATACTGTTGGGAAATCTATTTTAAAACTTACATCTTCACCAGGCTTTCCTGGAGGACCTTCTGGGCCACGAACACCAGGTGAACCCTAGTAGAGAAAAGATACATATTTATAATACATTAAGAAGTTAAATGACATTTTAAAATGCTTAATGCAAAAAACCCAACAACATAAAATTAAACAATCAAAATTGTATATAGCTATTTTGATAAGAAATTTGTTTCCCAGACTGATCAACATAACTTTTGAAAAAATTGTAACATACCACAACTTATAGCCCTAGAAATGCGTGTTATAGTTGTCC
>JANHFM010001923.1:201507-212149 GCA_032468115.1 Grayia smithii
TATTGCATTTATTTTAATTCTGTTTTTAGTCTATTGTTATATTTTCTACTTGTGAGCCGCCCCGAGTCCCTCGGGAGTTAGGGTGGCATATAAATGCGATAAATAAATAAATAAAATAAATAAATAAATATAAAATAAACATAGAAACTAATAACTGGGAGGGATCATGGGATGCCTGTGAGGCATTACTTGCTTAATACAAAGGCTAGCATTACTAGGAAAACTTCTCAGGTTGAAAACATCACAGAGATAAAAGCCAATTTAGGACAGTGGTTGAAGCACTAAACTAGAAACTGGTAGACTTAGCTCTAGTCTACCTTAGGCATAAAGCTATCTGAATGACCTTCAGCCAGTCTCTCCCTCAGCCTTAGGAAGAAGCCAAACCACTTCTAAAATCTTGCCACAAAAAACCTACATGGACTTGTCCAGATAATTGAAAGGACACTGACTTGAAGGAACAAAAAGATATGTTAAATCAATCATTGGTCGAAATCCTTGGGCTGGTACAGCATATGGAACAGTGATAGTCTGGATTCCCTGCAGACTATACTTCTGTGCCAGCATAATTTATTCTCAGCCAAATTTGGATTGGTATCCCAGTAATATGGGGTGCCAAAGATAGAAAAAACTTCTAGTTTTGTATACCAATTAGATCTAATAGTTTTTACCCCTAAGGCAAACTTACTAATAACATTGTGTGTGTTTGGGGATAATAATGCCAAACATTTAGATAATCATTGTAGGTAATGTGTGGCTAAACTTCTGAGAGTTTGTCCATTTTGAAAATATATTTGGGTCATCTCAGTAGGAATCATCTTTAGCATCCTCACAGATCACCACTTTTCCTGAACTACAGATTGACACCCGTTAATCTAACACTGAAAATTACAGATTTTATAACATCAGCAGATGACATAACTTGATCCATCTGTATAGTCTCATATTTATACTGATTGTATTATTCCTTCCCAAATGACACAAAGAGTGACTTGAGTTGAGTTATTTTGTCATATTTTGTTCTGGCTGTTTTCTCAGGCATCATTGGAATGAAACATACTTGGGCCACGAGATCAGAGAACGTCATGACTTCTGTGAAATCAATTTAACACCGATAAAAAAAAAAAAATCCCACCCACCTGCAATAGCAAATATACTCAATCCTGTTTAAACAGAGCTCACAATTGGCTTGAATCCAGAGAAACAGAAGGAAATCAGGGAACTTCCCAGCCCCCTCCTGCTGGATGTTCTCTCCAGTTATAGATTGGTGTTATTCCACAGGAATGTGGAAGAGAGGCACAGCTGGAGGGGGAAAGCCATAGAAATCACGAATCGCCTCCATTCTGCAGCTAGAAGTAACTTTTATGCATGCATATGGAAAGATCATTTTCTGCTTCCAGATAGTCTTCAGATATAAAGCCAGTATATAGACAGGTACACTGAAAAGCAGTGTGCTAAAGGAAGACCAAATAGTGTGGTGATTAAAATGTGAGATCGACAAAAGGGAAATAGCTCACCCATGCTATTTGTCTAGTACCATAGCTTTGGGGCATTACATTTATCCTATCCCTCAAGCCAACCTATTCTTGGTCCTTTCGTTCTCACTCTCTTTGTGGTTCTTAAAAGGAATACTGTAAAGTTATGTATGGGTCAAACTCCTTAACCTTCTTAATCAAAACTGCACTGCTGAAATGCTCTGACAGGATGGGGGGGGGGGAACCTACAGGAACACACTCTTGAAAGGCAGGTCATACATTATTGCTTGGGACCCTTCTGTCTATGCATGAAAATTTACCAGAGAAAATTGCATTACTGGCTCCCATTGGAAAATTTTGGAAACACCTGGTGACCGAGGCTCACCCATATTCAAAGGAAACTCTATGCATTTTCCCCCTCCTTAGTTACAGGTATACTTTAATCTTTGTTGTCCTTTTCGGTCTTCAGTGATAGTTGTGAAGTTTCAACAGCAAGAGTGTTTTTAAAGAGCAGGAAATTGAACAGGAAAAACCACCTGTCAGGCAGGATATGGTGGAACTACAATAGATGAGATGTCTCCTTCTTTTCCATCCAGAGCAATGGAACAACAACCAAAAAAAATAAAGGCTGCACTCATTATTTATTGCTCATTATTGCGTATTATTTACTTCTGTTCAGCATCTCTGAGCAATTCACAAATTATTTAAAACATGAAAAACATGATAATGAAAACAACAAAAACAAAAAAAGGGTAGAGATGGCAGAATAAAAAAAAAATTAGGTAGCAACAAAAGAAAATAACCTAGGTTAAAAAAGAGGCTTCAGTCATCCCCAGCAATGGCCTGGTGAAGACCAAACCTCAGGCTCCTTCAAAGCACCAGCACGGTTGATAGAGAAAGAACCTCTATTCCAGGGGTCAGCAACCCACGGCTCTGGAGCCACATGTGGCTCTTTCATCCCTCTGCTGTGGCTCCCTGTCATTCAAAATTACAACCACCAATGTGTGATACCTGCCAGCACGTGATTTATTAAACTTTTCAACCCTGGTAGGCCAACCATGGATAAATCCAAGAAAATAAAAGTTTTAGAAGAAAATAGAAGGTTTAATTTAACTATATATGCCAGTTCTGTGGCCTCTCAGGAAATAGTCAGGTACAAGAAGGGTTTTGTGGCTCCCGGTGTTTTCTTTTCTGTGGGAAATGGGTCCAAAAGGCTCTTTGAGTGTTGAAGGTTGCCGACCCCTGCTCTATTCCATAGATATCTTTTTCCTTCCTCATACTCTTTAGTTAAGGTCAGAGACCAGCTCTAATTTTTGGTTGGTGTCAGGCAAAGAAAGACAAGATATATGCTCAAAAGACACAACTGCAGGATTTGGCTTCGGTAATTATTTTCAATCCCTTCATAACAGCTCTGCTTTGTGTCATGTAACTAGAATGAAAGAGGGGCAAGGCTGAGAATGGAACAGTCGCCAATGTTCCAAGCCACAACTGTCTCTCCCACATGGATACATTAGAGATTTTTTTTTTCTGGATTTCTTTTCTCTATGGTGTTATAAGGCTAATGAATAGAGGGAGACAAAGACCAACCTTCGAATCTCAATATTCTTTTTGGTGGGGAAAAGTATTAAAAGAGAGCAAGCACAATGGGAGGAAGCCCTCAAAAATTAAAAAAAAACATGTTGGAGATTAGATTTTATAGTAGGCAAATTGACTCAGTGACCTGAGTTCGTACAGCAGTTTCTTCAAATGGCCAATTACTCAGACTGAAATGTGGACTTGAGGTTTTGGCTTTACAGAGTTTGGTGATTCTGACTGGCTTATGATACTCAGACTAAAAGTATGGAATATTTTCTTTATCCACAGAGTTATGCCTGGTTGAATAAGATACCAAAACTGTAGGATTCTTAAAACCTATAGATTCTTCATATCTTTTCAAGAAACCTGCAATTTTATTTTAAAGTAGCATAATAAGATAGGTTCACTAAGAAAATATTTCATAATCTCCAAGGGACAAAAATTTGAGGCAAACCACAATAAACTTCGTGCCTCTCCAGCATCTTGAAACAGAAGTGCTAAGGAGAATAAGCAAGGAATTCTTGAGCTCTGGTTCTTGCTTATATAATGGGACCTTATATGAACAACTGAGTACAGTCACACACAAAAAATGTAAGTGGGAGTAACGTTTGAAGCCATTTGAGAAACATCACCCATTTAATCTACTTATCTCAAAGTCTTCTGCATTTACTGCAGCTTAAGACTGGGAAAATAGCAATGTTAGTATCTCATATTTCATTCACAAAATAACCATAATGTTATAATTTTACTCCTACTGTGTTTCTCTAAAATAAGACCCAACCGAAAAATATAGCATGATTTTTCAGGTATAAGCCCTACCCCAAAAATAAGCCCCAGTTAAGACTGACAGCCAGACAGACGCATTTAGCAATAGCACTTAGATTTATATACCTGTTCTGTTCTCCCCTTTCAGTAAAGCAAACAAATACACAAACGTAACTCTACAAGGGCTAATCCTTTCAAAATAGTTTTATAATTAGTGGCTTGGCAGTCAGCCACAAAATAAGCAATCCAAATACATGAGATAAGTCCTGGCCAATATCCAACTAGTCTGAAAGGGAATTCTCCCACATCAACAGAAATATATGCATAGAAGGGTAATCACCCACCAGAATCCAAATCGAATGAATAGTCCAGCAGAGAACTCAAATTATCCATGGAGTTTGAGCAATTGTTCGTCACAAGGTTCCTGGTGGAGCCACACTCCTTTTTATACCTTGTGGGGTGTGGCCCAATCATTGACTCAATTATTCCCTCCTCCTCCTACTCTGTTGCAAGCGTCTAGCTCTCCGTCTCTCCCTCAGATCTAGCCATGATTCCTCCCCGCTGTTATCATTCTCCACCTGCTGTTTCGGCTCACCCCCAGCTTGGCTGACAACAGCCTGCTCTTGTTAGGCTGCTGACAGAGAAGGAGGCCTTACTAGAGAGGAGGGTCCTGGAGAAGGAGGCCTTACTAGAGAGGAGAGTCCTGGAGAAGGAGGCCTTGCTAGTTCCTCTTCTTCAACCTCGGATTCCTCCTCCAAGGGTAGGACCTGCTCAGGGGCCGGAGACACAACAACTTCACTTATGCTATTCATCACAAGCACACCTGCCTATAGAGTATACAGCAGAACCACATTTGAGGGAGTTATACCAGCAGAAGTATTAAATAATTCCTCTTATTGGGAGCTGGCTGAATGAGAATACTCCTGGTATGTCAAAACAGTACATGTATAGATGAGGACATATAGTACAGGTTACTTGAAGGACCATCTCACCCCACTGCCATTGGCCCATCCCATTTGTGCTAGCAGAGCAGGCATGCTGTTGATCCCATCAGCACAATTATTCTGGCTGGCAGGATCCAGGAAGAGGGCCTTCTCTGCAATTTTGGTCATAAATTGAAGACTACCTGTATTTCATTCCAGAAAAAAGGTAAAGCATTCTTATATCCTTCCATCTTCTACTGATGGTTTAAAATGTGAGCGAAGAGAGACCAAATAACAACTCTCTTGTATTGGCATAATGTCAGCGTTCCAGAAAAAGAAAAGACCGAAGAAAAACTCTGAAGCACCCATCTCTCAAAGTTTTCATTTATTCGGACAAGTAAACTGGCACATCTAGGAAAACCTGAATCTGAGAGTTCCAGGTTTTCCCTCAATATATCAAAACCCACAAAACCATCTCCTCCCTCCTTAGACAGTCACATGCTCCAATCTCCGTCTATTCCATCTCAACACCACTCCTTGTCCAGAGGCAGGATTGCCCTGACCTTGACTGTTGGGAGGAATTCTATTATGGCTAATATCCCCTTCTACCAAATCCCCCCTCCTACTTCCCCACAGCAGAGAAGGTGGCAGTGTGGAAGCCTCCTAAGATGGCTTCCAAAGCTGACACATAAATCATTTGCAGCATTTCCACATGGCACCAATTGGGGTGGTATTCACTTAGCTTCGGTACCGGTTCGTGTTAAGGTCGAGGACTAGGCCCAATAACTCTCATTCACGATGATAGGTTAAAAGTGATTTATTAAGCTTGTAAATAAAATGCATGGCATTAATGATGTTCTGCTTCCTTTGCAGGTACATACAAAAAGCAGGGAGAGAACCTGTGCACAGGTTCTTATACAGGATGGGAGGAGCATAACACAAAAGGTAAGTCACATGTTATCTTTACAGTTAACTCTTTATTTACATGTATGCATTAGTTAGGTATTTTACTCTAACAGTTCGCAAATGTGAGCGCATGCGCACATCATCAAAAACAGGACGTGATGACGTCTGGGCGCGTGGACGGAGCCTCCTGCAGCCTCCATCTGTTCACTCGAACCTGATAAAACCGGCTGAATGCCACCACTGGCACCAATTCCACAGCTCATTCCTTCCAATGAAATTGGACACACTATTGTCTTAATTTTTAATCCAGGACCCTGGAATAGACAGTTATTGAGACAATAATTGTTGTCTCTAGCCAACCAACATTTTTCTTTCTTTCAATGTTTGACTTGCCCCCGACTCAAAGCACTTCAGAATAATAAAATTACACTCTCCTAGCATTTCATATAGACACACAAAAATGGGGGATAATGTATATCGATGTGCATATGGCACAGATAGCCTAAGCTGGGTTTCTGTTTTGGTTTTATTTGCCTACTTAAAGTAGCCCAGAGCAGGAACATCTGCCGTTTGGTGAAAATATATAAAGGGCAAATCTCTTGGTAATGTAAAAGGTTATTGGTTGCTCTGGGTGTTTTGTGTGCATTGGAAGAGACATAGAAATCCAGGCACAGCAAGATCTGCAGATGAGAACCAGCAGGATCAGAGATTTGCACAGCAGACGGACTGATAGCAAAGGACCGACCATACATCAGAGGAGATTTTAAAAGGTGCTGGAATTCTAGAAATGTTGGGAAGAGTTATTTTTACATTTAGGGGATTGCAGGCTAAAACCTATAAAGAATGGTTGCTGGAATTGGGTATGTCTTGTTTAAAGAAGTGACATGATAGCAGTGTTCCAATATCTACGGGGATACCACAATGAAGAGGGAGTCAAGCTATTTTCCAAAGCAGCTGAAGGCAGGATAAGAAGAAATGGATGGAAACTAATAAAGGAGAGAAGCCACCTAGAAATAAAGAGAAATTTCCTGACAGTGAGAACAATTAAACAGTGGAATAAATTGCCTCCAGAAGCTGTGGATGCCCCAACAGTAGAAGTTTTTAAGAAGAGATTGGACAACCATTTGTCTGAAATGGTATAGGATTTCCTGCCTAAGCAGGGGGTTGGACTAGAAGACCTTCAAGGTCCCTTCCAACTGTATTATTCTGTTATACATTTCTATGTCTATCTGAAAGCAAGTCAGAGAAGTAAAAGTACTGAAAATGTCTAAGGAAATGAGCATATCGAAGCTGAAATAAGGAACATCTGTGTAAATCAGTGATGGAGGGAGCAACACAATTAAGCAATACTCTTTAAATACATAATTGTATAGATACATATATATAGTTTAAATTAAAACCACTTTATATAAGAAATCCAAACAAAGTAATTATTTAAAAAGCTTTATATCAGTGGTGGGTTGCTCCCGGTTCGGCCCGGTTCGCGCGATCCAGTAGCGGTGACGATGTGACATCACCAAACCGGTTCTCCATGGCCGGGAGCTGGGCTCACCTGCCCGCATTTTTTTCTCCCATACCGTATTTTTCTTCTTTTTTTCCGAGCAGCAATCAACTAAAAAGTGTCCAGCAGCTGGGCTTAAGTGCTCTGCGCATGTGCAGAGGGCTTTTTTTCCCTCTAAGCCACGCTACAGCTGGTAAATACTGTAGTGCGCATGCGTGGAGCACCCATTCAGCATGCATGCTCGCTTTGCTCGCATGCAAGCGCAATCACACGCAAAGCACATGCATGAAGAGAACCGGTGGTGAAGGTAAGTAGAACCCACCCCTGCTTAGCTTCTTGGGAAAAGAGCCCCTCCCTCCTGCAACTCACGGACAGATTACACCCCCATTAGTAACTTACGGGACTGACTGATGGGATACACTGGAGTTTCCCAGCTGGAGAACTTTGAATGAGGAGGTACAGCTCCTGCGTCATGACTGTAAAACGTCACTTCCAGCTCAACAATGGCAAGGTGACAAAAGCACGACCGTCTGCTCCAGAAAGAGATTTCCTGCTCAGCAGCAGCCCAATATAGTCATTCCAGCTAATAAAAAGTTAATGGCATTCTCAGTCACCCTTTTCTGAGCCAATGGGCTTCATCTTCCTCTTAAGTATAACCGGCTCAGTGGGTGGAAGAGATAAAAGGTTTCTAAAACCAGCAGCCTTTTCCTTCCTCCATCGGAGAACACTTTGGGCCTTTTCTCTCCCATCTCATTTGGAACCACACATTAGTACTATACACTGTGATTCAGTGCCAATGACATAATAAGCCTATCCCCATGAAAGGCATGGAAGATATATCTTCTTGTTGCTGGGGAATATCATTGCATTCCATTTATTTAGCAAGAATGGGGAGGGGTACGTATCTAGTGCTGAGACGTGGGAGTTTATAGCAGTAATTTTAACACATTTTCATAAGCCATCAAACGGAAGAACTTGACTTCTACTTTCCCAATTTGCCACTCTCTGAATGCATTGGGATGACTCTCATTTGCAGAATGTCCCGAGAGCTTCAAACCCAGCAGAGTTTCTTCACTTATTTTTATATAATTAAAACATATATGCTTCAAAACCAATTTTTCCCAATGGAATTTAGAGGGCATCAGGTTAGGGTAAATCGCTCTAGAGATAGCAGCAGGGGTGGGGTCTACTTACCTTTACTACCGATTTTCTTTGTGCATGTGTGCGCGTGCGATTTACATGCTTGCACTTGCTTCACGCGCGCGCACCTAAAGCACCACTGCACATGCGCAGTAAGTTTTTTCCGGAAAAAAAAATACTCAAAACGAGTGTTCTACGCATGCGCAGAGCGTGATTTTCAAAGTTTTTCGGAAAAAAAGTAAGTTCGGGCGCGCGGGTGGGCCCGGGTCCAGAACGCGGAGAACCGGTTCAGTGATGTCACAACGTCACCACTACTGGATCGTGTGAACTGGACCGAACCGGGAGCAACCCACCACTGGATAGCAGGATGTAGATGAAGAAAGAAAGCTTTATTGTGGAGAGAAGTGTATAACCTCCAAAACAATTGATGGAAAAAAATAATTTATGAAATAATGATGCATTTATTTTATGGAGTAATTAACACCAGCATCCAGCACAACTTCTTAATCCTTCTACAACAGGGGGTGATGAAAATATAGCCTTCTGGTTGCTGTGGGACAGCAGAACTTGTCAGCAAATCCACTGCTAAAGGATGCTTAAAAATGATAACAAACTCAATTTTTTACCTTTGTCTTAACAGAATAACAGAGTTGGAAGGGACCTGAAGATCTTCTAATCTAACCCCCTTCTCAAGCAGGAAGCCCTGTACCATTTCATACAAATCGTTGTCCAATCTCTGCTTAAAAACCTCCAGTGTTGGAGCACCCACAACTTCTGGAGGCAAGCCATTCCACAGATTAATTGTTCTAATGTTAAGAAATTTGTCCTTAGAAATTTCTAGGTTGGTTCTCTCCTTGATTAGTTTCCATCCATTGCTTCTTGTTCCATCTTCAAATGCTTTGGAGAATAGGTTGACCTCCCCCTTCCTTGTGGCAGCCCTTCAAATATTGAAGCATTGCTATCATTTATTTTATTATTTCAAATTATATGCCGCCCAACTCCCAAAGGACTTCCTAGTCTTTCTTTTCATTAAACTAGACATACCTAATTTCTGCAACTGTTCTTCACATGCTTTAGCCTCCAGTCCCCAATTATCTTCTTAGAGTTCAGAAAAGAGCAACAAAGATGATTAGAGGACTGGAGGGACCTTGATCACTTTAGTTACTCCAGCATATAAATGATGCAGAAAATATCACAGAAAGAAGTGTTGTCGATCATTACACTGATCTCGACATGCAACTTTTATGAAGTATTGGAAGATGTAACATGTCAACTGGGGAAAGAGCCATTCAAATCTCTAGCAAATAAACACAAAGTCCTTGTTTTGCGAAAAATATGGGGAACAAGATATCACATGGACACTCTGTATCATTTCACTACCGTGTTTCCCCGAAAATAAGACCCTGTCTTATATCTTTTTGAACTCCGAAATAAGTGCTTGGCCTTATTTTCGGGGAGGTCTTATTATTTTGGGGCATGTGGAGGAAACCAGAGGAAATGGCAGGGACCGGCTGTGCATGCGTTTAAATATTTTCAGGGGGGGCTTATTTTAGCAAGTGTGCTTAAAAGCCCGATTGGGCTTATTATCAGGGGAGGTCTTATTTTTGGGGAAACATTACAGAATTACCTTGGAAGTTATTTAGTCCAACCCCCCCTCCCCCTGCCCATGATAGGAGATCCTGTTCTATTCTGGACAAATGGCTGTCCAATTGCTTCTTGAAAACCTCTAATGATGGAGTGCCCACAACTTCTGGAAGTCAATGGTTCCACTGATTAAACGTTCTCGCCACCAGAAAATTTCTCCTTATTTGTCGGTTGCATCTCTCTTTAATGATCTTCCATCTGTTACTTCTTGTCCTGCCTTCAGGTGCTTTGGAGCAGGGGGTCTCCAACCTTGGCCATTTGAAAACTTGTGGACTTCAACTCCCAGAATTTCTCAGCCAACGTGGCTGGCTGAAGAATTCTGAGAATTAAAGTTCATAGCTCTTAAAGTTGCGAAGGTTGGAGACCTCTGCTTTGGAGAATAGTTTGACTCCCTCTTCGTTGTGTCATCTCCTTAAATATTGAAAGGCTGCTAGTCCTTCTTTTCATTAAACTAGACATACCCAGTTCTCTCAGATGTTCATCATGTGGCTTAACCTCCAGATCACTAATCATCTTTGTTGCTCTTCTCTGCACTCGTCCTAAGCATTTTGTGGTGGGGGGGAGGGGTCATTGTTAGGAATATGACTATTACCTAACTGGTTGGGTTGGCAATATATAAACCATTAATGTATGTTATAGCTTTAAGACTGCTGTATTGCATCATCCTGTGTCCTGATTGGTTAGCTCTATTGCCAATGTCCTTAAGAGGGAACTAG
>JANHFM010001924.1:31887-47877 GCA_032468115.1 Grayia smithii
GCACATGCACCAAATCAAATCTTCCCAGGGGCGAAGATGCCACGATTCCTCCATCAAGAGGTCCATGCAACAGCCTTGTTGTTGTGTGCCAGACAGAGATGCCAGGAGGGAAATAGTTGATGCCACCTCTTCTAGGGATAAGATATGTTTGTGTCCCATGGAGAAAACTCTTCTGTTTTTAGCCCTACCTTCTATGGAGGACCTATGGCTCCTCTCTTGGCTCCATCTTGAAAGCCAAAAACCAGAGAAGAAAACCAGCCTTCAACTCAAGACATGACTTCAAATCTGGCTCTCTTGGCATTTGACCTGCATTTGGGAAATTTAATTGTCCAGCAGAAGGCTCACAGATGACTAGAAATAGAAGCTATAACCAGAGAGAAGATTTGTCGACTTCACAGAAGCCAAGACCATTATATAGGTCTCTACTCCAGACATGAGGCTCTTTTCTTACACCTTTCTCAGTCAATAGATAGTTGGCCACTCTCTTGAGAGCCGTGGAAGGCAATGAATTATAGTGGCCTGATGGTTCCATCTCTTCTGGTAGATCCCCGATTCCTGCCATTCCAGCTTCACGTCTTAACACCAAGAGCAAGCAAGAATGAGAGAAAGAGCAAGGGGGAACATGAACACCAAGTGTTTGATTGCCACATCCATTTGAAGGTATCTCCGCAAGTTTGGAGACCAGCTACAGCCAAGAGGCCAGGGGACTGCCAAAGACCAGGAACTGGAAGCACTGGTCCACAACAATTGTCCAGTCTGATGAAGTAGGTTCCAAAAGGCAAAAGAACTTCCAGAGGAAATGGAGTAGAGCGATGATGACAACCAATGCAACTAAGTGTCCCAATGCACTTGGCACAAGGCAACACCAATGGCTGCAAGTTTGGCAGGCTGAACAAATACTAGGCAAAAATAGAAGTGATTCTCTGGCAGTTGGATCAGTACTAAGTGCCCCAGCAGTGATGATCTTTTGGTGACTGGGATAATCAGAGAGGCTAAGGCAGAGCAGGGCATTGGCATCGAAGCCATCAAATCATGTCAAAACCGAATGAGTTAGCTTCTCCTTTCCTCCATCAACAGAATGGCAGTGGAAGAACCAAGTAGCTCTGGATGTAGTGGTATGTCAGAGGAAGTGGGAATGAGGCCCAGTAGTACAGGAGAGACACAAACCAGCCCAACATGACCTACTATGGCAACACCCAACACAGAACATGCCTCCACTGGGCTCAGTCTACCCGCACGGAACATGAGAGCAACATCTAGGTTGCCTCCCTGAGTGTGAAACAGTCTTCTGGGCTAATTGGTAATGAGCTTCAGAATAAGTCATGTGGAAGAGAAACTGGAAAAGAAAGGAACCACTGTCCTTATCTCCAGAAGGCCTCAAATGAATCATTTTCTTCTCCATTCTTCATTTACTTGCAATCTTCTTTGCATTTGCACAGAAAAAGAAGTAGGAGATCCCAAAAGTCACAATGAGTAAAGTCCCAGGAAGGAATTGGACATTCACCCTGGCAGTATCAGAAGCAGAAAGAGGATCAGAAGAACAAGGAGATGGGCCACTGTCCCTCAATCAGTATGTTCAGTTAGTAATGCAAAAAGTCATGAAGAATCTGTTTAGCCTGTGAGAACTAAAGAATTAGTTATGTGAGATGCCTGTGGTTCATTCTTCCTGGGATTCAGATTGAGAGGAAGGCTACCTGTCTAACCATGGCTTTACCAACCTGCATTTTTTCCCATCAGAGACTCTGTAATGTTGACATATTCTTGGTGATCTTAATAAGTTAACAGAGGTAGTCATCCTGGATCTGGGCTTCAACAATCCCACAATCAGAAGAATAGAATAGAATAGAATTCTTTATTGGCCAAGTGTGATTGGACACACAAGGAATTTGTCTTGGTGTATACACTCTTGGTGTACATAAAAGAAAAGATACAATCAGTGCCTCCCCCTTCAGTTTCCAGCAGAATGACCTTTCCATATTTCTTCAGAAAGAAAATCTCTGAAGTGGATAAAGCCAATCAAACTCAGGACTGCTCCGGATCCATGCTGGAAAACAAGCTGAATCTCCCAGCCAGGAACATCATGGATCCGTTCAGCCATATCCGAGACTGATAAGCTGATAGGATCATTGATTTCTAAAGTGGTAGTGCCACGAGAGTTAAGAGAGATGCTCACAGAACTAACAGAGCAAATCCATGAAAACTAGTTCTAGAACCCTGGTGGAAGCTATCTCTTGTATCATCTTTGGCAAGATGACCTTCTCCCAGGAGTCCCAACCGAAGCCAAACACCACAGAGAAGGCATCAACAGGTGATCCAGAACAGCAATTGACTGCATACACTGAAATTAGGTCCAGAACCTTTGGAATGCTGGCATGAGGGGATGATGACTCAAGCATTGGGAGATGGATCACCAGTTATTTGAAAGCTGACCACCTAGCAAAGGCTCTCTTGGTGGGAAAAACAATCTGAGGAGTTAAGTCATCTCAATCGTAGTGCAAAATATGAAATCCTTGCCCTAAATTCTAAAGAACTGGCACAGAAGTCTCTTTCAGAGGCCAGCAAGATGCAGATAGCCCTACGATTCTATGTCATGGGGGCCCATTTATCAGAAAAACTGACCTGTGCTTTCTCTTCAGTTCCAACGCTATCCAAAAGAGGTCACAAGATGATGCTTGAGGCATGGGTGATATTGCTTTATTCTGGCCGTGGAGAACACTTTAATGGATGAGCAAGGAGGCTGAAATTCAGACTTCCTGTCCTGTCCAGTAGCTGACATCCTAGACAAGCAAGAGATATTTACCTGAGCTCCATGACGCCATCCAGTTATTCACTGTTTCTCCTCCTGGGACTTGTCATTGGTTCTTAAGGGTTTTCATGACTGTTCCCTTTCGACTTATCAGTCGTGCTCCCAATAACATGCTAACCTACAAGACAGTAGGGCAGTCTTAAATCTGTCTAGGATTGAGGAGAGGTGACAAAGGATTTGTACATATTCCATTAAGACAAAGTGGTGCTAAGATTGGATCTCTGCTTCCTGCCCCTGGTCAGTTCAAGATTCCACCAAACAGAGGAGACTGTATCTTCGCGTATCTGCCAGAATGAACCAGGAACAAGTTAGACGTCTGCAAGGCCCAAAGAAAACTCAACTTGCTTCAACTCAAGCAAGACAGATGGCTGATAGCTTATCTACAGAATAGGAAACCTGAAGAGATGAGTTATATAATCCACCATCAGCAGGAAGGCCAGGGAACACTCTTGTCCAGTCATCCAGCAAGAAATCCATTGGCAACAGGATGTTTGGTGGTGGTTGGGTGGACTACATCAATTGGCATGACATTTGGAGTCCCATTAATGGTCCTTTGTATAGCAATCACCTGGACAGAGCTATTCATGTTCATAGACATATTTGCCTCCACAAACACCATCTTTGAACACATGATGCCATTGTCTATGGAGGTTCTCAAACATCCAAGTCATGGTTATCCCGAAGGTACTTTTTCAAAAGGCAACTGGACTTTGTTCTTGCTAATAAAGTCCAGGACTTGGTTAGGAAAAACAAAATCCTTAGGAAAGGACTAAGTCCTAAGTCTTAAAAACAAAGTCCTAAGGAACAAAGTTCTTAGGAAATACA
This sequence comes from Grayia smithii, assembly GCA_032468115.1. Lineage (NCBI taxonomy): Eukaryota > Metazoa > Chordata > Lepidosauria > Squamata > Grayiidae > Grayia > Grayia smithii. The sequence continues at coordinate 35,519 of JANHFM010001924.1, forward strand.
ATGCCCAGTTGCCTTTGGAAAAAGCACCTTTGGGACATGGTGCCATTTACTGACCCTACCTAGGAAGTCTAACCTTTTTATACCTTTCTTATCAGCTACCTTTTCAGTAACCAAGAATGGTGGTAGAACTACTGCACAGCAATAGGACCTTCCATGAACCTTTCACGAGAACAATTTGATCTATATAGTTGTGAAGTAGTATCGAAAGCAAAGAAAATTTGCAAACTTGAGAAGGAAATATAGATTTAACTTTTACAATCTTTGAATGAAAGAATTCAAGGCTTCCTTGTTTAACATTTTCAACAACCTGTGTAGTGGAAAGGGATTGATGCAAAGTTATCCAGAAAAAGCTTTGTTGCAGATATGAACTTGTGACTGCCTAATCCTAGTCTACCGTGGTAACTCAATTCACATCATTGTAGGGCAAAATGTAGGGTTTTTTGGTTCTGATGTAAGTTGTTTGATTCCAACTATTTTGATTTATAGTTTAGCCTGCTAAAAAGATTCAACCATATCATAGATTTATTAAAATTATGATTCACTGTGATGCATGAACCCAGTTACAGAGGCATTCAACATTCCAAACCACAATGTACTCAGCATGCTCTGGGACCCCAGCCATTCTGGCTACACAATGGCTTAGCAAAACTTTAAATCATTCTGGCTGTATTAAGGTCACACTGAACCAGCCAAATCAACTACACTTTGCCAAGCATGTGTAAATTCTGCTGGGTGGTTAATTCAAAGTATTCTGTGCTCTCGGGCAAAGTATCACATATAACAGCCAATACCTACTAATATTGTGTCCGCTTAACTTATTCTGGTAGGATCATGTCCAACCAGGAACCGTTTTGCTGGCCACAATGACTTGACTTAGACATCGTGCTCTGAAAACAGATTATGTTTATCAAAGTGCGTGAAACTTGTCATGAATGGGTGGCAAGGTAGTCCTCGACTTATGACCACAATGGAGACCAGAATTTCTCAATTTCTGTTGTTAAGCAAGGCGGTTGTTGAGTCATGCCTTTTTGCCATTGTGTTTAAGTCAATCATTGCCATTTTCAAGCACATCCAGTTTTCCCTTTGACTTTGCTCGCTGGAAGCCAGCTGAGGTCATAAATGGTGATCACATGACCCCAGGATGTTGCAATCATTGTAAATATATGCCCAATGCCAAGCAACCAAATTGTGAGAATGGGACTGTGGAGATGCTGTTGGTTGCAAGTATGAGGACCGCTGGTAAGTCACATTTTTCAGTGCCATGATAACTTTGAACGCTCACAAAATAAATGGTTGTAAGTCGAGGACTAAACTATAATGCACTTGTAGGAACTGTTCTTCAAAACAGTGCATTATCTCCTTGCTAGTCTTTAAAATGCAGCATTAATCAGTTAAATGAGCACCAACTTGATTGGATTTGTGCAACATGCTAAACCATGCATGCAATTGATAAACTGAAGTGGCTTAGTTTACTCAGCATAGTAAGCCAGGATTTGTATAACCAGCTTCTTGAACAAGCCACAGTTGATCTCTATGCACAATATAAACCACAAGCCATTATTTTATTGCCATAATGGCTGTGCTTGAACAACACATTAAGCCCTAAGGAATCCAGCTTGAATCATATTCATACAGCAAACCATCTTTTGGATTGATTTGTATCTGATGGGTGCCCGCAAGATGAAAAATAGCTATGATTTGGTGCTTGCATTTTAATTCTTTCTTCCTGATCTTTCTTCCTCTCGGGTCTTTGCTCTCTTCCAGATCCATTACACGAGCCTACTATAGAAATTCCGTCGGTGGCCTGCTCCTCTTTGACATTACCAACCGCAGGTCCTTCCAGAATGTCCACGAATGGCTGGAGGAGACCAAGGCCCACGTCCAGCCTTATCAGATTGTCTTTGTTTTAGTGGGCCACAAATGCGACCTGGACACGCAGCGGCAAGTCACCCGACACGAGGCCGAGAAACTGGCCCTCGCCTACGACATGAAGTACATTGAGACCTCGGCACGGGATGCCATTAACGTGGAGAAGGCCTTCACTGACCTGACTCGAGACATCTATGAACTCGTGAAAAGGGGGGAGATAAGCATCCAGGAGGGCTGGGAAGGGGTCAAGAGCGGCTTTGTGCCCAACGTTGTGCATTCTTCGGAAGAAGTGGTGAAGTCAGATAGGAAGTGCCTGTGCTAACTGGGAAATCCCCGTGAGGAGGAAGGAGGCTGACTCTTGAGTAGCCCCAACGGGTTCCATTCTACTCCACAAACTTGGTGGGAAGGCAGAGAAGGTGCAGTTCAGGAGGCAAAGCATCGGCGTTTGGACTGCTGAAGGACAAAAGCCACAAGGAGGCTATAACCCCACCATGTACGAATCAATCCAGATGCATGTTAATATGGTAGAGATAAGGCCATGGGAGTCTGGAAAAACGGGGTAGGGATAGTCACCATCAATGGGTTTTTATGTACCCTGGTTTAAATAGATTCATCCATCATTGCTTTTTGCTTTCCTTCTTTTCTTTTTCTCTTCTTTTTCTTTTGAAGCCATAGTCCAAATCGCCTAAAGTTAGGAAGCATATTTAAAACAGGAACAGGGGAAAGAGAAAAAAATCATGGCTTCTCCAGAAATCAAATGCTTGCTACCTTTTAATAATCACCCTGGCTGAAATAATAATAAAAGGCTTGCTTCAATAGAAATTAAACAAGTTAAAACATTGCAGAGCCACTAAAATTGAAGCCAGAGAAAGACCTTTACTTTATTAGTTCCAATTTTGATGTCTCAGAAGCTTCCGGGAATTTGATAGTTCAGGTTCCACCATTAATCTGGGAAGTGCTTACCAGTTGAATTGGTAAGGTCAATATTTATTGGTTCTTTACAAGGTGCACAGCCACATTCCTTCAAAAGCCTAAGGGTACATCGTGCTCCCCTCCCCACCTCTTTATTTTTCTCCAGAAAAGCAGCCCCACGAATGAAGTTGGTGACTGGCCAGAGTCAAAGTCATCCATGGTTAAGGGGCACTTGAAAGACCTTGGGTGTCCCCAGTCCTAGCCCAACACTTCATCCATTACAGTACCCATACTGATTCTCAATCCTGAAAGGATTCCCAAGAATATATTTTCTAATTGAGCTCTGTGAGTCAGGTGTGCAATACTTTCCGTTTTAATGTTAGAATTACACAGTGATAAGTATTCCCTATGTATTTGATGATTCCCTCTCCCTATCACTTAAACCATGTCCAGTTTAAAGAAATCTTTCATTTCTTGCTGGGTCTTTCATCCAAGATCTGAAGGAATTGGAATCTCAGATTTCTGCAAGAAGAGGTAACCTTATTTATTACTAATCATGGTTATTAAAATACATCATTGCATCTATATTTTACCTTTTCTCAGGGAGTCCCAGCATACTTATGTGGACTCTCTTTCCCAATACCACTAACCTTTGAAGTAGGTTGGACTAGGAAGTTAACTGGCCCAAAGTCTCACAGCGAGATGTTGATCGTCACATTAGATCATCCTGATCTAAGTCCAGTTCATTATCCACTACATCCCTTAATGAAAAGTTGGAGGTTGCTTGGGCCACCTGGAAAGTGGCATTCCTATAAGCGATAGGAAGAGGGGGGCTGATGTGTGTGTCAGAGGGGAATACAATTTAATCAAGGATGTTCTAATTTTCTTCTGGAAAAAAGCCAAGATTGATTAAAGTTGAAGTAGCATTGAAACCATGCTTCCTGCTCTTTGCACGTTGCATTTCCTACAAGTCCCAGCTCAGAAGAAAAAGGATGCATGGTAAGATAGGCAAGATAGAAGAGATGCAAAGCAACCATTGTTTTGCAAGTCAGTTAACTTGCAAGTGTTGCAGTTTTAAAGGCCTTCCTTTCACTTCTGAACTTATTATCAATCATTTAAGCATTGCTTTAAGAAAGCAAGCTAGATTAGTTAAGCTCATGACACAACCTGGAATTCTTAGAGGAAAAGCAATGTTTTCAATATAAAAAGTGACCCGCTTGGTTATCAAGAGATGGATGTGAGGAGAGGGAAGTAATCGGCGACTTGCAAGTGACATATGTTGTTTGGGAGATGCTGAATGATGGGAAACGGCTTTTGAAACCAAGATGAATCTGTGCATTTTCAGCAGCAGTTCCACTTTTTCTCTTGTTGATCGTTTTGCATTTGAAGCTGGGCTTTTTTTTATGGCCAATCTGAATGTAGAAAAGAAGGAATGGAGGGTTGGATCCCTTGAGAGCATTGTAAACATTCCTGAAGAACGTTTAGGAAGAAGCCAACGTTAAAAGAAACAATATTAATTGGAGCCTTGCATTCTTTTAAGGAAATAGTTCGCTTTGAGGTAGAAAAGGGCTATACTGTTTATAATGACCTACATACATCCAGGGTGTTTACTTTTCTTTTTTGGAGGTGACAGTAATAATATCATAATCAGCAGAAGACACAAGTAAACATACATCCCATTTGTTAAGGCCATTGAGAAACATTTTTTTATAGTAATACAATAGAATAAGGGAGGAAGCCCACATATACTCAAGACAATTTTTTTTTTATCAGTAAGTCAGATTTAGACTAATTTCAAGAATGTTGCTAGCGTTGAACCCAGGAGTAAAATAGATTGTAGGATTGGTTATATTTTGCATGCTCTGGCTCAAATTGTAGCTTTATATAAGGAATAAAGATAGAAAGGCAAACGCTTCTGCCTATTAACTAATTAAAGACGTTTTAGTCAATCACCTGAATTTCTGCTGAATTATTACTTAAACCTGCATATGGGGGAGGGGTGAATATTTCTATGAAACAGAGGTTGGGTTCTTTTCAGATAATATCTGTGGGTGTGACAAACAGACATTACTATTGTAGAAAAATTCCAGCTTCTCACATAAAAGGATTGCTGCCTATGTTCTGGTATGTGCTTGCATTGAATATGCTTTTTTTAAAAAAATAGGTCTATTTCCCCAGGAAGGGAGGGGGTGTTAGCCGTTTAAGTCAATTAATCAAATTGACTTTTAGCTTTTTTTTCAGATAGCAGAGTAAAGGGTGGAAGTGATGATAAATCCATGTAATACTTTCGACAAGTGTCAGTACATTCGTTGGAACTTTTTGTTTCATTCGGAGTTTTTTCTATCGTTTTCTGTTTCTGCATGATTCACTGGTGACTTCAGATAATTTCTATGATCAAATTAAGGCAATACTTTTTAAATGCCTGTTTACCAAGTGTTGAAAGATATGCTTAAGTATTCTAGGTTACAGTTGCTTGTAGATTTCATCTGGACTTGGAATAGTTGATCCATTAAAGCAAAATAATTAATTCAGAAGTGATTTTATAAATATGAGCCTTATACAGTATACTCTTCCATGTGCTGTTCAATTCTCTAGAGAATATTTCATATACATGTACATTGTGCATATGTGCACACAGAGATTAGAACTTGGGCTATTATAAAACCATGTACATTAATGGGAGCTAAAGTCAAAGAGCAACAAAGATTAAGGAATTGGAGGTTAGAATGTACAATGAATGATTGCAGGAATTGAGTATGTCTAATTTAATAATAAAAAAAGGACTAGGGGTGACATGATAGCAGAAACACAGTGTTTCAAAGCAACAAAGAAGAGGGGGATCAACATATTCTCCAAAGGCAGAACAAGAAGCAATCAAGAAGAGAGGCAACCTAGAACTAAGGAGAAAATTCCTGACAGAACAATTAATGAGTGCAATGGCTTGCCTCCAAAATTTGTAGGTACTCCAACAGTGGAAGTTTTTAAGAAGAGATTGGACAACCATTCGTCTGAAACTGTATAGGATTTCCTGCAGGGGGTTGGACTAGGAGACCTCCAAGGCCCCTTTCCAACTCTATTTTTCTGTTACAGTCTTTTCAGTGACACAACTCACTTCCTCTGGATTTGAGGATGCATTCAGGCCCAGTTTGGTATTTACAGCACCCTAACCTTTGGTAGTTTTAAACTTGATTAGTATTTTTTGTGGCTCAGCATGCTCTAGGAATCCAGCCAACGGTACTACCTGATGTTAAGACAAAACTTAAAATGTACAAATCCAAGTCGGTCTAATCTGAAGTCCAAAACCAAGAATACTTCCTAAATCAGCCTTTACTGGATGGGTTATGGAGTGAATGGAGGACTTTCTACATGTAAAGTTCAATTGTGAATTCTCACCATCTCCACTACACCCAGGGAGTTTTTGATTCCAAACCTAACGTTATAAATATTTATAATGCGTAATTTATATATATATATGCATAAAAGCATTTTTTGGGGGTTATACACCTTCAGTAAATTTTCCAAGTAATCACAGAATCAAAAAGGAAAAAGGACGGATCTAGCAGATCGTGTAGGAACATCTGATGGCCTTTTGGGGGCCGTGTGCTAAGATTATATGTGATTAAAAAAATATTTTTCTGTCATTTAAAAAAGGAGTCTTGATCCAGCGCCAATCTAAATCAAAATCTATGAACTAGCAAATGCCTTTCTGTTTTTTTCTGAGTTAATATTGACTTAAATTAAGAATAAACATCTTTGATTTGTACTATCATGTATTAGGATGACAGACACAGAAAATATATTGGACGGTGAAATGGAATGGGAATGAAATGGAAGGTCTAATAATCCTGATAAAAACTTGTCAGTCTTTTTCTAATTGTTTTTTGTTTTTAAAATTGTGAGCTGCCACGAGTCCTTCGGGAGAAGGGCGGCATATAAATGCAATAAAATAAATAAATAATTCTTTACGTTTGTAACCCCTCTATACAATTAGCAGTGTACCAAGAGTGGACAGCAAAAAAGATTCCTGCCTTTTTAAAAAAATGGAAGGGGTTTGATTTTGTAAACCTGATTTTCTGAACTGATTTGAGTAGATTTGACTAGTGCAAGAGAAAGGGCTAATGAGGCCATAGGAAGCTCCGTTTTCTTTCTGCTATCTGGCAAAATCCCGCAAAAATAGAAACAAGCCCAGTTTACTAGTTTCAAATTCACAATCTTAGTCTGCATGCTGGATTTAAAGAAAAATCCAGACCCTCCAGATATATAATTATACTGTACCTTTTTGCTAGCTTTCTGTTATATGACTGTAATGAAATGTGACACAATATGTTGTATTTAGCTGTGTGTGGATGAAAATTATGCTCGCGCTTAGCAAAGCAGTTAATGTGAATATGTGACATGCAATACATGTAGATTACTTTTTTATTTGCCAACATTTTTCATGAAACCTTGAGTAACTCTGTGTACATGAAGTGTGGTGGGAAACTCCGCCCCTTCCCCCACAGATTAGGTTAAAAATAAACACCACCCACTGTTTGCCATGGAATCGGGTTTTTTTTTTTTATTTGTAGGCATGTGCCGTCATTTGAAGTATTTCAGAAGTGTCTGTCATTAAGCACAACCGGAATGAAAAGATTCTAAGCAACATAAATGGGATAATATTCCAATTGGATGATCGCCAAGGTAACCCCTTGCAATACTGGCTTATTGGTATCATGCGTAGCTACGTCGTCACTGAAATGCACCCATAAAGGTTTGTGTTGCAGATAAATAGCCCCTTTCTGAAATGCTACAACTCCAGGCGTCAAGTGAAGATGTTTCCTATTCCAATTACAGCCACCTCTACTGATCTCTGGCCCTGGACTTTTCATGGACATTTTGGCAGTCCAAGGAAGAGGAGATTCTTGTGGTTGGCTTGGAGTAACTCTCTACTGGGGCCCTGAGGGAAATGTAACCAGTTGTTAGACTCAGAGCACAGCCAGTGTTACTTTTTGTGACCAGGTATGGTTATCGAAGTTCACTGTTGCAAAGGAGAGACTGACTGGATGGCATTTTGGCCAGAATGATTAGTTCTTCAAGGACTAGCCTTTTTGGTTGACCTTATAAAAGAATTCCTCAATCACTCTAGCTCAGCTAAAGTTACCATGAGCTCAGTTGAAAGTTAAATTATGTGGCTTTCCCTGAAACATGAAGATGATCTGAGTCCAAAGATACTTGGGATTAGCCACAGTTATTCCTTTCATTTCACCCCTTTTCACCTTGGTGTCTTGCTAGGAAGCACTGGTCTTTAGCTAAGTTACCTAGGAGATTGACCGAACAGATTTGGAAGGCAACCAGAATATGGAAGTCTGGATTAGTTTCTTCAGTTTGTTATCCTGCAAATTTTCTGAATATCAGTATCATTGGGGGGGGACGGGGACATTTTTCCTCTCTCTCTTGGAAGACGAGAAAAAGATAGAATCTAAGAAATGGAAAGATGGAAAAGGATAGGACAGAAAAGAGGGAAAATTTTGGAACACTACTGCAGTAGAATAATAGATTGAGACTTAATTCCCAGAATTTTGCTTTAATAACTCCCTATATCCAGGTCATTTCAGTGTTGAGTCAATTTTTATTGGAAAAAAGGAACAAAAGTCTTCATGGTACACAGGCATTGTTGATTTCATCATGGTGCAGAAGCCAATGTTGATTTTAAATGTTTTTAAAGTATTATAGAGTTATTTTTAATAGTACTAATAAACACTAGTTTTAAGGAAGTGTTGATAATCTTAATCAAATTATATATTCACTTTGGGAGTACTGTAAAGAAATCTTTGGATTTTTTTTAAATAAAAAAGCAACTGGGAAGTTGCAGGTTTATTCAACAAAATAGATTTTTGGCAATATAAGCATGTTAATGTCTGAGTTTTTCATTATCGGGAGGATTACTTCTTTTGTTCCTGCTGCAACTGAACAAAACAAAATAACCTTTTGGTTTAAAACACAAATATACACTCTGGAAACTTAAGGATGTAACATCTTGAGGCTCCATTCCTGAATATATCTGTATGTTCTTCATTTACATACCCTGTCTTTATTTTTTCTCAACTCAAGTACATGCCTAATGCTCCTGTTTTGTTCTATTTCTCTCTTCACTATTTTAACAAGAAACATTTTGGAAATGTTAGCACATTTTAAGTTTCACTGTTTTAATATAAATGAAATAATAGTACAAAACTTTACATATATTGTTTATTAAATGAAACTAGAAGCCAGTTAACATTTGCACTGAACGGTGAGGTGAAACCTGAGCAGCTATGGTAGTTACACTGCTAATTTGGCCATCAGGTGTGCTTCAAAGAAAAGGTGTCAAGGCAACATTTTTGCAAGGCTTCCTTAATAAGCAACATGGGAATAACATTCAACCTGACAACACAGCTGAGCTGCAATACACCATTTATGTTCCAGAAGTTGCAGCAAGCATCTTTGCAAGTGTTGAGACATCTGGACCAAATGGGAAGAATGGCCAGCATGCCAGTAAAATGAAGCAAAGTATTAAAAAATTTGGCTGCCCATTTGAAAAATCGGGAGGAATTTATATTTATGTATACAAGAACCAAGACCACAAACAGGATTCAGTGTTTTATTATTTAACCCTTCAAAGGCCAATTGTGATCTTTTGAAGTACCAAGATGAGCCATTCTCTGGAACAGAATTAAACAGAGAACGTCTGGAGGGTGAGATTAAAGGGGTCATTTGCCAAAAACCCAACAGTGTATTCTCTGTCACATCAGTTGTACATTTGTCCTCATGATATATTCTGTGGACCTCTTTAATAAATCTTGAGCATCAAAGAGTATCTGTGACTTACAAAATGACCCTTTCTAATTCCCTTGACTCAAATCCCAGATTGATGAGGGGTGTCTTCACTATATACTGTTGTGGCTCCTTTTCCAACAAGCCAATCGCATGAAGCATGCATGGGACCAAATAAGATTTGCCCTTTTTAAAAAATTTAAAAAAAAACAAAAGATGCTCGCCATTATGTCAACAACCAAAAAGATTAAATTAAACAGAGTCCATCAAAGGCTGAACCGAACGGAAGTTTAAAAATAAGAAAAAACAAAACCGTATCTAAAACTAGCAGAACTATGCCATGTTCTTAGCAGGGTCATCCTTGTTTCTTCGCTTTACATCCCAATTATAAACTCTGGCCATATCTGCAGACAGAGATTAAGGAAGGTATGGTTCAAAAGCACACGCAATTCCACTGCATTTTCCTGCTTCGCTGACACTAAGGCAGGTTTATTTATCAATATGAAGTGCTCCCCAACGGTGCTTAGAGAATAGAAAAGCTGATTTTCCCAAGCCAATACCTTCCAGGTGGATTTGAAACTTCCATAACTCCACAGCCAACACAGATAGACCTAGGAATGCTGGTAACAAATTTTAAGGAGGCTTTTTCACTATTCCCTGTAAAGTTCCCTTTTTAGGACATCCTGGATCCTCTGCTTGTTTGGAGAAGCAGCAATGCTCATTTGAATCAAATTGCTCTCAACTGAGAGGATAGAATATTGACAACCAGATAATTTATTCGTGTATAGTTTTGAAAAATCTGTCTGCTGATATTTGTTTATAGGATCAACCTCTTCACCTTCTACTAAATGTAGACATCGGGTGAAATTCCTCCCACATCATGCTTAAGTAGCAGCTTATAATGATACAGGGAATGATTACTCCAGACTCCAATTCATTAGAAGAGAAAATAGCTTATTCTTGTAACAAGCAGCCCAGTGAGAAAATAGCAACAATTCAAGAATGAGCATAGAGATAGGCAGAGAGAATAAGCAGTCTACTCAGTAATGCAATGTATTTTCTATACCTGCTTCAGAAATATAAAAGACTGTTTGGAATTTCTCCTCAAAGGGAACCCTAAAATAAGCAATATTTTAACAAAGCACCTGGAGGATCCATTTGCTTTTCTTGTAGAGCAGGGGTCCCCAAACTCTGGGCCGTGGCACACTACCGGGCCGCAGCTATTTGTAACAGGGCTGCATAGCCCCTCTCCCCCACCCTCAGGCTGCCCCACCAAGCTGCAAAGGTTGGGAACCGCTGCTTGTAGAGGAAATAGCTTAAAGCAAAGATTGAATCTGCACATTATAAAAAAAAATAAAAGTAATATGCTAAAGGCTTACGTTTATGCAAGGCAGAGGAGCTTTTTATCAGTGATCGAGATAATAGGGATCATTTTTTTCCCACATTTTTCCTACATTGGTAATGCACCCACTGTCTTTAAGTGGATGTGAGGGCACCTAGCTCTGAGAGTCCACTTTGGCTGAAATACACAACAGAAATACAACTCTTGGAACTGCAATTCCTTGATACCTGGTGCTGTCTTGAAATAGCTGAGTGCAAATGCAATGAACAAGCAGAAGTACGCCCAACAAAACCATTCCAACCTAACATTTGAACCTCAAAAAGGATACTGACTTCTGTAGTTGTAAATTGATCTCTAAGGAAATCCAAATCTTCTTCTAGGGACTCAAGGTTTTTTGTAGCTGTGCTAAGATTTTTTTCTAGCAGTGCCTGGGCTTCGTCAATATCATATTCCAGCATAACATTGGCCTAAGGGCAGCATTTAAATGAAAACATATTTTTATGATTCCTTAAAGTCAAGGTAGAGTCGAAGCTCAGCTGTTACCATCTGGAAGATGCTGACCTTCCATTCATACCAGCTCTAGGCATAAGTAGAGGCATGTAATTTGAGAATAAGGACAGCAAACTTGCCCTCTATTGGTCTTGGTGAAGTTAATACCAGTTATCAGCAAATGCCTGTGGACATAAACCTGACACTTAACAAGATTACTGAATCTTGGAAACTGCAAAAATAATGGATGCAGCTAATCTCCGAACTGTGCCATGAAGTTGAGAATCATATTACTGACCAGCAATTTTAATTCTCAACTGATACATTGTTACAAGATATACTGTAACTCTTTGTTAGCAAAGATTTCCAAGCTGGCAAACTATGTTTTACAAGGAAGCCATGGAAGAGAGTTACACATTATAGTTTGCCATATCAGATATAATAAACAGAAAATAATAAAAAAGGAAGAGTTTCAGAGTTTAGTCTCAAACTTCAAAGCAAAGTTTGGTGTCAGCATCTAAAATAAGTTTGGTAAAATAACATCACTGGGCTCCCTTTGAAAGTGGCTTAGGTATTCTCGAGATAAAAAAAAAAAAAAACCCAAAAAACTAGCCCTGCCTTAAAAGACAGAGATTCCTACCATGTAAGCAAATAAGTTACATTAAATTTTTACTACAATATTCCCAATATGTTACAACCATATTTAGAACTACAATACATTCAGCATCGGAAAAGGTGCTTCACTTTCTACTAATTACTTACCCCTAACCAGAGACAAACTTTATCTGTCGGAGGAACTGATGCTTTACAGTAGACATTATCTGCCAATAAGAATCTGGTTTCCATCAGATCTGTAGATTCCTTTGGAAAGGACAAATCGACATAATCAAAGCAATGGTCTATACCAGTGGTTCTCAACCTGTGGGTCGGGACCCCTTGGGGGGGGGGGGGGGGG
>JANHFM010001926.1:0-10486 GCA_032468115.1 Grayia smithii
GACTTGTGGAGTTGAAGTCCACAAGTCTTAAAGTTGCCAAGGTTGGAGACCCCTGGCGTAGATAACAGTTAGCAGGAGACATGTGACAAAAGGAGACTATAGGGTTTAATAAAGATGCTAATTTTGGTATATTAAATGACATAGTGCCCACAGTTAAATAACTTTCTGTCCATCCAAAACTAACCCATATATTTTCTCCCTTTCTTTTAAAAAGTAATTTCATCAAATACCTGAGAAGTTTGGGGTGACTGCATCAAATATTTCCCTTTTCCTGGCCATAAAGTTCAGATAATCTGATATGGAAATATATGGACAGAATCAAGATTATCATAGATTAGTATTACTACTATATCAGGATCACTATAGACACCGTGACCTATTGTTCAAAATGTTACAGGTAGATTTAAATGTTCTTCAGAAATATTTTTTTTAAGTGGTTGGATGGATAATGATATAAACTTAGCAGAAAGGGCTAAAAAAAGAATATGCCAGCAGAAGCATAGGAAAATAATGTGTAATTTGAGTTAACTCTCTTCCCTAATCAATAGTGACAATGGACAGCTCAACTGTCAGCACTTGCTTTGTTCAAGAGTGGGTCAACTCTACCATTTCTGAGGTCTGATTTAGAAGCTATCAGACTCATAGTCTTAAAGGTAAAGGTAAAGGTTCCCCTCTCACATATGTGCTAGTCATTCCTAACTCCAAGGGGCAGTGTTCATCTCCATTTCAAAGCTGAAGAGCCAGGGCTGTCCAGAGACATCTCTGTGGTAATGTGGTTGGCATGACTAAATGCCAAAGGCACATGGAACACTGTTACCTTCCCACCAAAGGTGGCCCCTATTTTTCTACTTGCATTTTTTACATGCTTTCAAACAGCTAGCTTGGCAGAAGCTGGGACAAGGAATGGGAGCTCACCCCCTTATGCGGCACTAGTGATTTGAACCGCTGAACTTTCGATTGACAAGCTCAGCATCTTAGCCACTTAGCCACTGTGTCCCTTCAACTCCTAGTCTTACTGGTGTCCAAAATAGACCCGGGGTACCAGCAATGGGTCTCAGGGTAATTGACAATAGAGCCAATATGATTGCTGTGGTTGATACTATTTAGAAGCCTCAGAAACTGTCCGAAGTTCTTCTATAAGAAAGGACCTATTTCTGAATGGTGGAAGAGATACAGATACTGTAGTCCTCGATTTACAACAGTTCATTTAGGAATGGTTCAAAGTTATACCATCACTGAAAAAAGTGACTTCTGACTGTTTTTCACACTCACAACCATTACAGCATCCCCATGGTCATGTGATTAAAATTCAGATGCTTGGCAACTGACTCATATTTATGATGGTTGCAGTGTCCCAGGGTTATGTGATTACCTTTTGCAACTTCTGACAAGCAAAGTCAATGGGGAAGACAGATTCACTTAACAACCGTGTTACTAATTTAACAGGTGCAATGATTCACTTAACAGCAGTGGCAAGAGAGGTCGTAAAATGGGACAAAACTCACGTAACAAATGTCTCACTTAGCAACTGAAATTATTGTGGTCATAAATCAAGGACTATATTTTGCAATCCAGTTCATATTCCACATTTGAGTCCCAGATTTAGCCAATGGCCTGCATCTGGAGAAGTTCTTTGTACTCAAGGGACACAACTGCTAAAGAAAACCTGGCATAAAATCTTTTAGAAACCCTACACAGTTCCAGCAAGCACCCTGATACTGTCATATTTGAATGGCACAAAAATGTTCAGCCTACCATCATTTTATTTAAATGTTCAGCCTACCGTCATTTTATTTAAGTTTTTGGTCCTTCTTCCATTACCATGTCATATATTGGAATGTGCCTCCATTTGAGGACTCCCTCTTCTTTGTGGCAGCCCTTTAGATATTGGAACACTGCTTTTTTTATTGAAAATCCTTCTTTTAAAAAACTAGACATATCCAAGCATAGAACTATATTTTATTGACACAGATTATAAAGAAATTGTGACAGTTGATTGTGTTTTACTTCGCCTCCCTCTTATAGCCCACTGAATGAGGGAAGAGCTTGCCTGGGTCTCTTCCAAACACTATTGTTTTCCAGGATTTAAGGAATGTTTCAGCCTTTTTTGCTTATAAAATAGTTCTTGTCTATTTCCCTCAAGGTCATCTCTCTGACTCTGCAGAGAAAGATATGAAAATGTAATAGAGTTGGAATATATTAAACTGAGGAAGGACTGCAAACACAATGCAAAATGTGACCAACTCTTACAATTTCCGTTATGCATAGGGAAAATGAAGGGATAAAGTGGATGTCATACTTTTATGAAAAATATAGGGTAACAATGAAAGAATACATAAAGCTGTAATATTAAATTACAAAAAATAAAATGAAAAAGCATCCTCATGCGCTGTATGATCAGTAAGGCAATTATAAAAGCTATGCTTATTTAAAATTCATTGGAAGAAAAAATGGAGGAAAGGAAATAATGTTGTGGGACAATGCCGAGGGCACAATGGACTCAAGGCCATAAACACAAAGATTCAAACATTTCAAAATACAGGAAAGATTGTTTGAAAAAAATCTGATATGACTTTATTTGGTTTAGATCCAGTTTCCCTAACATCGATTAAGCCTATGGTCTGCAGTTTGGGAATTCCTTTGTACACATTAGGAATTTAGGAAACATGTTATAAATACTATCACAAAATGATAATTGTGGCCAGTTATAAAGCATCAGCTTGCTATAAACCCCACCACCTTTTCCTTGCTTTCGACTGAACAGGTGGGCAGACTAAATACTGGAATTGTTTACAATATAACTTTGGTTTAATAAAAAAATATCAATATATAAATTCAGATATTGCATAGAACCTGACTGGAATAAAGGGAAGTGTCTGCAGCTTTATTGGTACCTATGAACCCCGGGTGGTACACAAATTCTAGATTGTGGTACAGATATTGGTGACATTATTCATTTATTTATATCAATATAGCCACCCATCTCATTAATGTGACTTTAGGTAGCAGACAACATTTAAAAATACACAATACATACAGTAAAACACAATTAAAACCACAAGGTGGTTGCTATGATACAAAATACTAATAATGTGCCCTCAGGTATGCTCCTGACCCCCATGTCCATAAAATAATCAGGCCTTCAAGCGGTGGTGAAATTCAAATTTTTTTACACTGGTTCTGTGGGCATGGCTTTTTGGGTGTGGCAAGGGAAGGATACTGCAAAATCTTCATTCCCACCCCACTCCAGGGGAAGCATACTGCAAAATTATCAATTCTTTCCCCACTCCCGGGGGAAGGATATTACAAAATCTCCATTCCCACCCCACTCTGGGGCCAGCCAGAGGTGGCATTTGCTGGGTCTCCGAACTACTCAAAATTTCTGCTACTGGTTTTCTGAACTACTCAAAATTTCCGCTGCCGATTCTCCAGAACCTATCAGAACCTGCTGGATTTCACTCCTGCCTTCAAGGCTTTATAAAAGGTAATCAGATTCACAGTAACCTGTTCTGGAATGCTGGTTATAGCTATGGAAAAGGGTTGTTTATTGGGCCTCACTAGAGACAATCCTTGATTGATGGGAATTGGAGCATACCCATCCTGCCTGAATTAATGCCATGGTTAGAAACAATAGGGTAAGATGGTCCCTCAAATTCACATGCCCCATGCCATGTAAATTTCATCTCAAAGGCAATTGTAAGCCAGTGCAGTTCGCAATGCAAAGATGTAACAAGGGCCTAATGAAGCCCACCCATAATTGCCCTGGCCATCACATTCTGGGCCAATAGAAAATTCTAATGCTCTTTAAGGGTAGTTGAATTGTAGGAATCTGCTCAGGAAGAGACAAAACCCCGAGGGACTATTTGCAGTGCCTTCTGATCCAGGAAGAGGCACAACTGCGCACAACCCAAAGCTGTGCCACAATACCCCCAGTCACAGTTGCCACTTGCTCTTTGAACAAGAGCCCTGAGTCCAGGATCCAAGTTGTGCAAATAGTTTTGTTTGGGGTAGTGCAACCCCATCAGGAACTAAATATCCAGGATTTTAATAAAAAAATAAATAAAACTCTGTAGTTTTTAATATTTTAATTATTTTTTACTTGTTTTATAACATGTAAGCCGTCCAGAGGCACCTTGTAGGGGAAATAGGAGGCAATAACATGTAATAAATAAAATAAAAAATAGATATGGTAAGTTCTCCCAAATCCAAAGCCACACCATTTACTAGGATTGAACTGAAACTTATTCTTCCCATTCAGACCTCCACATCCTCCAGACACCAAAATAGAACCTCCACAATATCACTTAGAAAGCCCAGAGAAGGCCCAAAGTCCACATTTTGGGCAGAGAGGACTGCTGGTTTGAAAGTGTGGTCAAAGAGGCCATCTATGTGAAAATTGAATAGCTGTCTCTCAACAGAGGGGGAGGGATACAACATCATCTATCTCCAATCTACATGACAGTCCTTTCAACAGTTCCAAGAAGGCTCTATACTCATTTATACTACTAAGGTGACCCTGAGGATACAGATAAATCTCCAGGTGGCCTCAAAGCCTCTCTAAAACATGGGTATCAAATTCACAGCCCACAGGCCAAATGTGTCATGTGCTGGCCACGCACACCCCCATTTTAGCGAAGGATAAAAGTCACAATACATCACATGATGACAACATGATGTAACCCCCACGAGTTTATAACCCCTGCTCTAAAAGAATGCAAATGACTAGCAGTCTGCAAGGAGTATAAATCCTTCCATTCCATCCTTCCACACAAATTCCTTGTGTGTCCAATCACACTTGGCCAATAAAGAATTCTATTCTATTCCCCACCCCAGAGATGTAGAAACTTCTTGGATGAGAAGTGAAATGTCTTCAAAGAAAAGCCAGAAAGTCCAGTTGCCTCTTGAAAAAGCACTTTTGGGACAACCATAATCTGAATGACTGAGAATCTCCATAGACAAGGCCCAGAGTAGAAATATAAATCAGGCTATTATCAGCATACTGATGAACCTCATGATGAACCTGTGCCATTGAGTGACTTCAATCAGTGACTTCATATAAATGTTAATTCCTTCAGGGTGGAGTTGAGCCCTGAGACACCCCACACAAGAAAAGCCACAGGTACACACATCAACACTAATACTAACCCCAGCAGAAGAAAAAGGAACCATATAACACTGTGGCTCCAATTCTGACTTCTTGTCAGAAACTCCTAAGAGTTCAAGGAGAGCATGGAATTATGTACTATCTCCATGCTGCTCCCTCCACAATCAATTATCTCTGTGACCAATCTGCTTGTATTTTTTAAAAAAAGGAAGCTTGAACATAGTTTTATCCCAGACTGTCAGGACTTGGGATGGCTTTTTGAGGAAGGGCCAAATGATCACCTTCTTAAAAAATAGGAAACCATCCCTTCTCTTAAAGAGGCAATTAGTATTATCTGTGTAATATGATTCTATAAGAAAGGCAGGGTGTCCCAACATTCCAGTATAGGGACTGTCCAGTTCTGAGTCATTCAGTTCAATTATGTGAAGGAAAGCTAACCAAGATGTTAACAGACACAGTGTGGTCTACAGGAAAACATATTCCTCCCAAATCATAAAGAGAAAAATTAGACACCATGATAAATAAACTTTGCTATATTAACTTTGCTCTCAAGTCACTCCTCATAACAATGCTATTCTCATTTACATGCAATCATCTGGGGGGGGGGACGACTAAGATTTAAACTAAAAAAAATATTATCTGTGGTATATTGATCCAGTTTTAAATATTTCATCTCTAGCTCTTTCAATATGCCATGATTTAATTGGAAACCTAATACTGGCTTCAGTGAAGGGCTTAGAATATCAACTAGATAGAAATAAAAGCATAATTATTTCAGGTAGCAGCAATGCAATACAATATTTTAAAGATTCCAGACAGAACAAATGATTTATTTTTTAATGTTAAAATAAAAGAATTAAAGCAAAACAAGCACATTACTCCACTCCATTGTATTAAGTTTGTTGGAGTCAATAGCTAAATAGCTAAATACCAGTTCTGGGTACAGAAGATTGAAGATACAGGCTTATAGTACGGTATATAAAAAGGGCTGTTCTAGATGATTGAGATGGACAACCAGCAACTCCAAACAATGGTGGGAGAAATTGAGTTCAATTTAGCATTAGGCAGATATCCAAGTTTCTTAGCTGCCTTTTACTTGGAACTCAACTTATTTTCCAAACAGGTGTATTTATAAGGATCTTGAGGAACACTGCTAGGATGTGCCAAAAATCTGCAGTTGCATTAAAAATGGTGCAATAAAAAAAGAAGATAAATGTCTGAAATGGCCAGGCTTACTTCATTCATTTGCATTTATGAAGGACACAGCAGTGGGGGACTTTAAGGGAAGAGTTTTATTCATTTAAAAAGCATTATAGTGGTGAGAACTTCATTTTCCAAATTATATATCGGAATGACTTAAACATTTCTTGCTTTTTTCAGTTCTTTGGATTGCATGAAGAATAGTCAAAGAATTTAAAACAATGCTTTAATCAAAGACAAGACAATGATGTTTATGATCCTAATTAGGTAAAACAGTGCTTGGGTATCTTGCTCACTGCAGTTTGTATTCCTAGTGCATTATATAGTGCAGGAAAAATATATGTAAAATACGTATGTCAATAGTTTGATCTTTCCTCAATCATTGCTCAAATGTTTTGTAGAGAAAATATCATGATTTACTTGCATATAGGCATTTTATTTTTTACAGAAAAAAATAATTCAGAAAAACCTCACAGCTTTCTTACTGTTAGGATGGCACACAATTTGAAAAAGGGCATGTGTATTTCACATGCAGGATATAACTAGTTTCTTTCTTCCATGGTTATATTGACTCCATGGAGATTTATTGTATGTGTGTATTGCTATATTTCTACACATCAGCTCTCTAAAATGACAATAGTTCTGACCTGGATGGAATATTAATCTGATCCAGCAAAGTGGTCCTTGTCTTTGTCAATTCTGTTCCTAAATTTGTCCATGAGTAAATATTAAGTTCTAATTAAACATTACACTTGTCAGCTGAGAATATTATTCTTCAAATCCTTTTACCAGGATTCTCATGTTCTTGAGAGGGATGGGGAGAATGGACGGAAACTCAGATAACCTTGTCCTCAAGAGAGAAACTCTGAATTTCTTATTAGAGTTGTCTCTTCTGGTCTTGAGATTTGGGTACCACTTCTCAACAGCAACAAGTGGAATTCCTGAAATGACAACAAAAGCAGGTCTGTCTTATGTGGGCTGAGCTCAAGGTAGCAATCAGGAAGTAACAAAAGCAATATCTAACAACTAATTCCCCAAGCCTAGCTGACTTCTTGCAGCTAACTTTGCAAGAAGTCTAATCTATTTGTTCTCAAAGGAATCCAGACTTCAAAAGACTTTAGCAGTACAAAGTGGCATATAGAACCTCAGAACCTTATCCATTTTACTGTACAGATTTTTGTTTAAATTGTTCGAATTAGTTAGGGCTGAAAGAAAGGGTTGAGTCTTTCCGAACACAGCTTTGAAGTATTTTCTGTTACAATTATTGATAGTGTACTGCTAAATATTGAATGGAATTTCAAGGTGTTTAATTTAGCAACCAGATATGAGAGTCTACCTTTTATTTCTCTGATAATCCCATAACATTTATATTCTCAATGTGGGGACTTCCAATTAATGTTTTAAGATAGTTCAGGATCATCTGCAAACTAGCTTTAACACCATCTATTTTGGAGAATTGAGTCTACTGCTTTTTACTGAAAACTTAGTTTTGAGATTACCTATAAATCATGAAGTTCCAGGAACCCATCTTTATGGGCAACCCATTTTTACATTGGTATGAATTCTTGTTTCACTTCACTTACGCTTCCGAGGTTCAAATCAGTTATTACAATAGCAACCATAGAATGGATCCTATTTCCATGTCTTCCAAAAATTTCAGTGTTCTCTCTTTGTGTAGTTACTCCTTAGAGCTTATCTTCTTCACTGTTCTCTTCTCTAATCCAGATTTAAATTATGACCATGGCTATTGTGTAAAGTTGAAAGAAACTGTGCCATTGTACCATTGTTATAGACATTACAAGAACTTTTTAGTTCAACAGCTAACACTACAATGAACAAGACGGTTTGAAGGATTTTCATTGTGTTAACCTTTTTTTTTTAAAAAAGATCTTCTTCCTTGTCTACCCAAATCTCTTTTTTATGTTTTTTTCCCATTAACATTTTTACTGAGATATGAAGTATTATAAAATACAAAATGCAAAGTAAATAGAAAGGGGAAAGAGAGGTGAGGAAAGATAAAAAGAAAAGAAAAAGAAGCATTGACTGCTGACTCTCTCTGTTGCAATAAAATAAGGCATTAACATCAAATCACAACTTTTTGCTTTTTCATAATAATATAAAGCCATTTCTATAAAGATCTATTAGTCTAATCAGTAAAACCCAAAATCAGAAGTTTATTCTTCTCCACATCAAGCATGAAGTTCAGAAGTGGTCTCCTTGTGGAAACAAAAGTACTTACGTTCTTTTCTTTAATCAAAGAGATCAGTTTTGCCTTTTTAGCCAACTCCATCAACTTCTGCAACCATTCGTCCAGGGATGGGTTCTACTTACCTTTACTACTGGTTCTGATGATGCACGCACTTTGTGTGTGATCGACGTGTGCAGAGCGTGCATTTGGTGCACGCACACACTTTGCACGCTTTCCGAACACACACTTTGTGCATGTGCAGTAACCTTTTTTGGGGGAAAAACCCTCCAAAAAAAGCGTTCTGCGCATGCGTGAAGCACGTGGAGTGCAGAGAACCGTAGGTACAGGTGCACGGGTGGGTCCAGATCCCGGTCGCGGAGAACCAGTTTGGTGACGTCACAGCATCACCGTTACTGGATCGCATGAACCGACCCGAACCGGGAGCAACCCATCACTGCATTCGTCCATGGTAGGAATCAAAGTGTCCTTCCATTTTCGTGCATATAATAGTCTTGCTGCTATCAACATATATAATAACAAAGTTCCAATTCTTTTCTCTAATTCTTTTTCATTAAGCCGAAAAGGAAAAGCTTTGGTTTAATTTTTACTCATTTTTTAAAAAAAAATTGTATATGAATGTATATGAATCATACTACAAAACTTTTTTGCTTTATCACAAGTCCACCATAGATGATAAAAATTTTCCTCTTTACTTTTACACTTCCTACATTCATTTGACATACCTTTATACATCTTGGATAACTTATCTGGCGTTAAATACCAACGAGACAGCAATTTATAAACATTTTCTTTTAGATTGTAATTTAATGTGAATTTTAAACCTTTCGTCCACATATTTTCCCATTGTTCAAGCATCACATTATAATCCAAAATTCCTTGCCCACTGAATCTTACAGTGTTTATATGTTCGTTTTCCAAATCCAATTTCAATAACATTTTGAATATAGATCTTAGCAATAATATGTTCATCATTGCACATAATAAAATTTCCAGTTCATTTTTAACAAAGTCAAATCCATAACATTTTTTTATCCAATTAAAATTTTTCTTTCAGTTGTTGATAGATATAAACCAATGATAACCATAATCTTCTGATTCAAGTTCTTTTTTCCACTCTTCTTTATATTTATAAACATTTTTTGTTTACATACAGTATCTTGGAGGGGGGGAGGTAGGTTACTGTTACTTTATCTTCATTAATCTACAACTGTGGTAGCTCAAACTGTGGGACATTGATTACATGATATTTTTTGCACACTCCTATATCTCAGCTGGTGAGACAGAGAGTAAATACAAATTGACTCACAATATTATTTGTGAGCTTGGTACTTGCAAGTGTAGTGCAGTGAGTTTTAATGTCAGAAGATAGTTGCAAGTAGAGAAATAAATTGCAGATTTATTTCAAAACGTGATTAACTGCTTGTTAGTGTATGTTCCTATGCAAAGAAACATGGCACGTGAAATAGTGAGGATGCCATTTTGTGGGCAGACTGACTGTTCTGACCTCATCCTTAGACCACTGAATCCACAAGGAAGTAAAGATAATTTTTGGTTAAGCTCTACATGATTAATAGCTTTTACAACAGAGAAGAAAAAACAGATGTTTGGGGGGGTAGTAGACAAACTTTCTAAAGTTCCTACCCTGGCAGTTCCCCAGGAGAGAAAGTGAACAGCCTGGGATGAGCCAGGAGGGAAGCACGTCAGAGCAGCCTCCAGTGGAAAACCAGGAAGGGGAGGAAACTTGGATAGATCCACGTCAGAGAAAAAAACAAAAGAGACAGCTCCAGAGAAAAAAAGGTGGGCGGGCCACAGAGTGAGCTGAGTCACTGAGCCACACCCCACAGGAGTTAAAAAGAGGTGGAGTTTAACTGCAGCTTTGTGTGTGACAAAGTTCACCGATAGCAGTTTTCTTCAGTGTTCCCGAGCATATTGGATTATTGGCTTCTTAGTTTGTGGACTGACAAAACTCTGAA